>NBNE01000161.1:0-35671 GCA_002215365.1 Phytophthora megakarya
TGCTCAATCATCTCTCGGTGCGTCATGGCGACACCCATCAGCAGAAGGCATGCCATGTCTGCATCCGACACTGCATGCTCTGCTCCCATGTTCCTCAACTGCTGTCTCAGCTGTGTCATCGTACAAAGGTACTCTTCCATCGACTGATCCGGTCGATGCGTGCATTGATACAACTGCCGACACAGCAGCATAGCATACGAAAAATCACGCTGCGTATGGTCCGCCACCAACGTATCCCACATCTCTCTCGCAGTAGCCATTCCGCAGACCTTCGAGGCATCATCATTCTTGCACCCACGCAAACCCCGCAGGATAGTAGCTCTCGCCACTCGATCCTTCCTGTCAAACAGGGATTGCTGGTCGTTGTCTGTAGCGTGGCGCATTTCAGCTCCCGTAACCAAGTCCCACGACTCTCTTTCCCCCCAGGAACAGTTCCAACTCGGCTTGGTACAATTCAAACGTCCCTTGAAAGAGCAGGGGCTTTGTGCTACCGCGCACGTGAGGCCGTTGCACCGCCGCAGCCGCCACAGAGGGCGCATTCGCAGCAGCATTTACGTTTCCGCCACCGCCAGAACCACCATTCTCGTTCGCGTTCATGTCTTCAAAACTTGATTAACTTGACTTGCACACTCGACTCGCACGTAGACTTGGGCTCATAACCTAGCAGCTTTGCGCTGCGAGAGAGTGGCAAACAGGAAAGTAGAAGACTTGCGCAGTTGGAGGTAAAACTCAAAGTAAGATTCATACAGCTTAACCGCGTCTTACTACATGTACACGTGCCGAGCACGAGGAGGAAGCTCTCAGCCTAAACCCCTTTGACCACACAAGCCATCCATCCATCTTGTGAGCCTATTCCCAGCTATACTAGGACACGACCATGACATGAGTGACCACCGAGAGAGATAGAGCGACATCTCCAGTCAGCAACTCTCATATACCTGAGGCGTCGTATCGACTATAGCGCGACAAAAACACTCTATCCGACGTAGTTATATCATTCCGAGATATTTACGTAGACTTTAATGGGTTTGAGGGAGATGAAAGTTCACGAGCGGGCTTAATTAAATGTGTTGAAGACAGGTGGTAGCAATGCGAACAACCTATGTTCTTGCTAGCATATGTTCTGAACCCACTGACAGTAGAATATAAACGATTTCTCGTTGATTAGACCGACGAAAGAAGCGGATTCCAGAAATGGGGGCCCAATTAGCGTCGAGAGGCGAGAATGCAGTAAACGTTGAACAATGGCTTCAAACCAGTCGAGTACCCGCAAAAGTTGCTTCTTTGTCACAGCTTGACAAATTTGCCGTGTATTACTACCGCCGCTATATTGGAGACGACTACGGTAGTATACGTGGGGCTTTAGCTAGGTGGATCACCAACGAGCTCACTTCGTGCAACGTGAGGGAGTTCGACAACGATGCAGCTAAGCTTTTTTCACTCATAAAAATACGCGCTAAGGGAAAGGTCGCTCAGGAGTGGGCGGGTATACTCAGCAGCTTAGGCTTACAGACCGAGGCGAGCTCAAGCTGAGGTTGTTGGCGACCATAGTTACGTCACCAGAGCAAGTGCCGCCGAGCACAGGGCCGCCACCAGCCATGTGGCGCCCGGGGTTTGATTGACGGGGCTACGATAGCAGAAAGGACGACGGTGGATACTCAAAGCCCGTACGCGGCAGCGACCGATTTCTCCAAAGTAACGGCCCAGGCTCGCAATCCTCCAAGCACAGGTACTTGGGGGGATATAGTGAAGGCGAGTATACCGTCAATGGTGGACGTGATCACGGAAGCAATGGCACGAGGATCTCACATGCTGAACGACTTCTGGAACCCAACTCACGTCAAGCTACTGGTGCACACCATTATGTACGACAGGAGTTCATCGACAATAACTCTGTGTCAAGGCAATGAAGGCAGAAGCTCTTGCCCCTGCCGCTGCAAGATGTGATGAGAATCTACGCGAATGGACGCAGCGAGAGAATTATATCCTAGAAGCTTATTTAAACGGAGACCTCGAACTGCCCCACCCACCGAACTTCATCAAGGAACTACTCGTGAGTGAATACTGGGCCATGGTCGGGGATATGCACAAACAGCACTTTAACTTTACTCTCACTGCGAGTCTCCGGTCCTCTGTCCAACTTGCTAAGAATGTGCCTCATGCTTACCTCTACAGAGAGCTTTTCATGGCCAACATCGATAAACGTACCGGTCACAGTATGATGAGAGCCCTGCAAGCTGATGTAAAACGCTTAAGTTACGACGGAATTCATTCCCTAAGTTTCGTCTTCTACTGCAAGCGAGCAGCATCCCGTTGGAAGTCAAAAGCACTACGCCTTCAAAAAACGGTGATTGTGTTGCAAAATACAAACCGCCAAAAGGGGAGGATCATGGGCACTATACTGCAGCGCAACTCGAACTGCTGCATGCGATTCACATCTATGGTGGCGATAAGCTGGGCCTCACCACCTTGGAACGAGCTGTTGCTTGTTTTTCAGAAGCGAAGGTGCTTGATGTGGAATCATGAACCTGATATCTTCGACAATCGCTATCACACGATCCGCCTTGCTCAAATGTCATGTCCCTCTCCGTTGGAAGGTGTAACGAAAATCGAATTGGACGGAATCCACCTCACCATTCAGCATTTCCAACGGGAGTTCCGTCTTCCTTGTAATCGCTGCCTCAGCTCTAGGAATGGTACCAAAAAATGCAAAGTTTCGCCGGCAAGAGTTCCTGGCGCTCGATCCAGAGCCACGAGAATATTCAAAGGTGGTATCACCGTGGTTAAACCGGCCAAAAGAGCCAATTTTTATGTGGAGTCCTTTTCGGACTTGGTCACCATGCTCAAGCAGTAGCAGTGTCCTCCATTGCGTCCTATGCAGCTGGAGCAGCGCGATCATAAAGTGAATAACGTTGTGTCTCCGGGAGAAAGACTTCTCCCGTTGGTTCACCTTGTGCGATCAATCCAAAAAAATCAAGTTTAGCGAAAAGCTCTGGAGATAAGGTGGCTGATGCAGACGGGTTCCTCACGAAAACGAAAATTATTAGCAAAACGGAATGTCGGTCGGTGGTAGCTGAAGAGCATCTTCGACTAATGATCCAGGTGTCAGTCATGACCACTTCCCACAACCATTTAAACAATCTACTCCGGGGATCCCAATGCAGACATCTCGCCAGGTGACTGCCAAGGCTAAACGATTTCAGGAGTTTCAACGCGAACAAACATTGGGACGGTATGCCTTGCTGGCTGACTCAGATGGTGAAGATGAACACGAAGATGCATCTATGGGGTATGACAGCGCCTCTGAATCGCTCGCAGGAGCGGATGATGCCCCGTATGCTTTGGGCGCAGGTGACGACGTGCAATCAAATGAAGTCACCTTGCCAGAGACTGGTGACTCAATGTCGGATGAAGAGTCTACTGGGATCGAATTCCCAGCGGCTGCAACGTCATCGGTGACTGGCACCAGAAGAAGTACACCTTACCAAGGCCAGGCACGCGATCAGATGAGTTCAGATAGTCTGGAAGCTCCCGACGGGTCCAATACACGGTGCCCTGCGGCGCGAGCTCCTAAAGGGGTAAAACAAAAAGAAAAAACAACACAGGGGCCAGATTGGTCTACCGGAAGGAGCACGCAAGGCGTCTTTACAACCGCGCACTCAAGCGAGCATGACTGATTTCGTCACGAAACAGCACAATCAGCAACAGGATCTTGACAACCAGCATGACGCTAACCGATAGAAGCCAAGCACTATTACTCAGGCGACGACCGTACATCACCCACCAGCGAGTACACATTTGATCGTGTCTGGTGATCCCGGTCTAGTAACGACTGCCTCGCAGTGCGATCCACCAACTCCTGCTTCTCAAACGGAATACATAGCTGGTGAATCCCAGTCATACGCTGACTTGTCGATATCGGTCGCCCGGTGGATAAATGTGTTTGACGGAAAGGAAGTTCGAGTTGCATCGAATGGGCATTGTGTTTTTTTTGTCTTCCTGGCGTCCACGTCGAATAAATCCGGCTCAATACTCAAAGCAACTCGCTCAGTTATTCGCCAAACCAACGAGTTAAAATGGTTTGTGTACTCCCAAATGATGGCCAATCTACGGAACGACGTTGAACTGAACCTGGTAAATCCTATCCAGGAGTACCAAAAGATATTTCCTAAGTGTGAAAAATTCACGACGGTGGATTCAGTTACAACGACAGTCTTTTCTCATTACGACGCGGCACGGAATAAATCGGTGGACCTCCTAGTACCACCAACGAACTGAGAGCCATGGCCCAGCATCTGGAGAACCGATATTAGTCCTAGATACGGACGAGCACAATAACGCGCATGTTCAGCGATACAGCTACAAGACGCACCGGTGAACAAACGGGCAGATCACGAGAGTAGGATGTCGAAGCTCTGACTGACTGAGTTTCAACGGAATATCTCACCCAATGCAAACTGCTGCATATGTTACCCACGTTTCTTATCCTTCGTCACCACGAGAAGCACTTCTATGGTGTCTCTCACGGGGACCTTTTCATCAAATGGAGATCAGAGGGGGATCCTGAATATGCGGCAACATGCATCAACTCTTTTCCGTGGGTTGCTGCGCTAAACCAGCTGGCAAAAGACGAAGTACAATGCGATATGGAATCAACTGATGTATTTACAGACGATGAAAAACAATCTCTTCGCTGTTAAACAGAATGGAAGTGCGTCATCACCTAGACGTCGTCCACGCTAAACTGGGCATTCGTATCGCTACCTTTGAATCCACAGAAAAGGACTGGGAAACTATATTGGCTCAAGAGGAATTTGAAATACATCAGGCCTAAGGAGCTGACGTGTATGTTGCTTTGTGACTGGATGACCAGGCGGTAGGGCTCAGCTATCCACCGACACAATACCCCGCCCAGCTAATGGGTCATTGGTGACGACATCCTATTGCCGCATTCTACGAATGGCGGACGACAGCCAACTGGACAAGTCTGATAGGCCACTTAAGGAGCTGATTTCCACGACAAACAGAGAAGCACTTGGGCAATGGTGCAGTATATACCGAGAAGGATTCGACATTCCAATGACTAAACGTCGGAATGCTAAATTTGCCGATTTACGGGAATGGCTCATTACCCATCCGACTGCGTTACGGCATCTATTTGCCGTCCTTCCACACCCTGAACGGGAAGCTAAGGCGTGGCACATCGATGCTCTATTTAACTGGGGTGCTACCGAAGCACAACATGAACAAATTGGTACATTGCGCAGAATCGTTAACGACGGGATTCTCAGCGAGGGCGCCAAAATATGGTGTGCTGAATGGCTAGAGGCGGCTACCGATCCAACAATACACCCAAGATCGGCACAGGCGCTTGCTAGGTCCCCGACAAACTGGAAGTGGCTGGCTGGTCAGATATCACAGGTATGCTGCCGGACCCAACCTGAAGGGATGAGTGAAAATATTTGGAATCTCCTGCATGTTATTCCTTACATAGTCAATACTTAGGCTGACACTCCACTGGGGCGAAAGCTTCAGTTCCTCCGGCCCCTCACAGAAAATAAATGCACCTTGGTGCAACAATCGTTAGTGGAAGGTAGGGAGCAATCACCACTGACGAAAGCGTTCCGACAAGAACGTATTATGCTCACGACACAGGACTCGGATAAGCTGGAGGTATCCGGCATCCGTGACTGTGTCACAGTGGAGGAGCGAAATGGAGCTCCTCATGAAATGGTTTTAGGAAACGATATCAGACAATACTTCAAACGGCTTACAGACGACGTTAAAATCCAAGCTGTTCGGCAAAAATTCCAAGATATAAAGAGAGACCAAGCGAGACAAAGTCGGCACGTGGACAACAACTCACACGACGCAAAAAGAGCGGCACATGTACACTTCGATGACAGGACCTTGGTTTGGTCACACACAATGTCAACGGTCTAGGCACAAAAGAACAAGATATAATGCACCGGCTCAGCTTTCTTGGGGACGTAGACAACAACGGACGGGCGGATGTTACAATTCACCAAGAAACTCACGTAAAGCAGCATGAAATTTCTCGTGCGCAGCGTCGTTTTCCGACACGATGGGGGTTTCGAACAGATCATACCCAGCCATGATATTCGTTCTGGTCGCCATCAGACGATCGCAAAGGAGGTGTAGCAATTCTGATAGATCCGTACGGACACTTCACCAATGCACGCCCCATTTTTGAAGATCATTGGTCACATCACTTTACTGTGCGACAAGGTGAATTAGGTGGCGCACAAATGGTTGTGTGTAATTTCTACGCACCGCAGCGCTACGCAGCCAGGGGGCTTTTTACACTTGCTTACAATCGCTGCAATTCCCACAGAATACTTAGTTTTCGTCGGCGGGGATTTTAATTGCACACCTGACGATCACGCAGATAGAGGTTACTCTAGCACGGTGAACCATGCTTCACCTGCTCTACGGCAACTTACACATTACTGGGGGTATTCAATCCGATTGCAATAGACACATCATCACGGTGGGGTCCATGCAATCTTCAGCAACACCACACGGATACACACACTTTCCGATATCCTGTAGAAGGGGTTAGACAGGCGACGTCACGTTTAGACCGGTGGTATGTTTCAGCTGAAGCCATGAAGTAGATTTTGGCCTCCAATACGGCGGCTTGGAGTTTAGACAGCGATCACCGTGCTGTTAAACTGCATGCTCAATCACCGGACGACCCTATCAGAATCCATAGGCCGGCTCGCCTACATCTGGTGCCCCTTTTTGTATCAGATGCAGTTCACACGACCACCTCTAAACTTTTACAGGACTTCACGGCAAAACTTAAAAACAATACCGATTCGTCTTTATGTGATACCGCAGCTGAATGGGATCACCTAAAGGAAGACATTTCACGACAAACGCGAAAAACCATCCACATGTGTAAACGTACACGGCGTGGCACGCTTAAACAAAGGCTAGCTCGCCTTATTCGCCAACATCGGCGCTGCTGTGAAGAACAACTGGGTGCTCCAGCGTCAGTTGATTCCATAACCGATCAAATGGATGGACTCATGCTATTTCCTGTTCGAAGTGTTAAGGCGTCAGGACTACCCAGCAAAATTTATCAAAGCGATCGAAAGTTTGCATAGCAGTACGAAAGTTAGATTCCTGGCAAATGGGTCACACTCTAGGCAAATTCAAGTTATGAGTGGAATTCGACAAGGTTGTCCTTTGGCCCCAATGCTTTTCATTCTTGCGTTGGATCCACTCTACCGAAAGATCGATGGTTTTCTCGGGGCACGAGGCATAATCATTTAATTTGCGTCAGGTAGATTTGAACTGTGAGTGGCAGGTTATGCGGATGATACCGCTGCTTTTGTTCGTGATCCTGCGGACATCCCGGTTTTACTAAGACTACTGTACCAGTTCGGGAAAGCATCAGGTCTACACATAAACGCAGACAAAACCATGGTCATTGCGCTTCATCAACAAAGGCCTGTTGATTCTATGAATTTACCACCTCCATTAACCTTTCGCGACAGGGGTGAGACATGTCGGTATCTCGGAATACAAGTTGGTAGTGCTATTCCAGCGTCTTACACATGGGACAAAGCAGCACCAATTGGAAGGGCGACTACGACGACTGGCCTGCCAAAAGACCACCACCGTCGACCTACGGAGCATGATTACGGCGGCGATTATCATCCCCAAATTACTGTAGATTGCTCGTCATTCGTGGGCTACTTCTGCCGAAGTCAAACCCATGAACAAACGGATCAAAAATTATGTGTGGCACGGGGTACTCACTCATGAGATACAAGGATCACATGCGTGGCTGGATGCGGACTTAGCGGCGTTGCCCCGCACTAAAGGAGGGCTTGCTATTCCTGATTTACGTACGGAAGTGAACAGTATGGCTGCGACCGCTGTTAGCTCTTGGGCGGAGCTTGGATCACGAGATGGCCACATTGTTGGCGATATTCTATTTCACCTAGGACACGGAATGGTACCCGAAATATTCATCACCCCCAAACATTCGTCCTCGTCAACTGGTGTACGACGCCACCGCTCTTTATGAGCTACAATCCGTGCTATCTTGATGAATGCAGGAGCCCCGAAACCGCTCCCAGCGGAGGTCGGTGCCATCTTGGAGTGGATAACTGAATTTTATGCGATTGAGGCATCTTTGACACACTGGTCAAATGGACATCTACGAGTTGACTGTTCTTTGATTTACAATACCCTGGTACAATCTGAGCACTCCAAACATTTTTTACAAAACCTCATCATATCGAATGGCTTCCGTATGCAGATATGAACTCGCTTCACATTTACACAAAAGACGGGCTTCGCACAAAACTAGCAGCTGCTACAGGCCTAGTTAAACCGGGCCAATTTCTTCTACGAGACGTACTTGAATGAAGCCGATCCTCAACAAGAGAATTAGTCTTTACTTCACGCACGTGGTGACAACGGCCTTGACAGCAAAGTCTTTGGCGTTCGCATTGATAACAAATTTTCCTCGAATTATGATCGCAGATCCTTTCCCTACCGAAATTAGATTCACGGTGGCACCGGCAGATCACCCTGTGATTGTGACGCTACGGGGTAGTGAGGATACGGAAGGTATCATTAGCACGTCCTCCTCTGGTCCAACTTCTCATCAACAGGTGTCTAGTCTTGGTGAACTTTCACGCGCACTCACTAGGTTTCTGCGTCCCGACGTTGTTGTCCAGTCTGTTCACCCTCACCCAATGCTGAGCAGGCTTGTGTGCCTCTGGGTGGGTAGGAAAAGGTGGTCCCGGATTAGACGGGCTTATAAAGACTACGTAGCAACCACTGCCAACAATCGTGGTGCTGAGAAACTTACTCAGGTACGGAAAAAATGGGACGCTCACAGCGGAGAAGCTCAACAAGGGTTAGAACAACTCGAGTGGAAGCGTATTCGGCGTGTGGTGGGGCTGAATACCTGGGGAGAACAGCTACGTTTCCGCCTCAAACATTACGCCTTCTCACTCTTCGACATAACTCAAAATGTTTGGGGTTGCCCTCACGCTGCATGTAGAGGCGTCCGAAGTGTGAAGCTTTATCACGTGTTTTGGGAATACCCTTGAGCGAATCTCATATGCAAAGAGTTCTTGCATTCCTGGAAACAACTTGGTCTCCAGACTTCGGATATTGAACATGCTGTTTTCAGCTTGAAGCTTCCTGCTGTTCCACCTGGCATCTGGAAAATGGTGGAGGAAGGAGTGGAATCCAACTTACTGTCTAACACAATGTTTATGGAAATAGTCGCAGAGCTAACAGCGGGTTGTTGAAGAATTGGTGTGGCCATTCTCCTTAACGCAATCTGGCGATGGCGAATTCAACACTTTGATTCCCTCAATAATATTATCTCGGCGCATCACTCGATGTTATTGCAATCACATCTCCGTCAGGGATACAATACGGTTCAATATCGCGTATCTTACTCTTCTGGGAGTAAATACGGCGAGTTGGTGAGCACTATACTACGCAGGGCTCTGGCCCCCCGAGGAGGAGCTCCGCCTTTGTATCTCACGTTAGGAACTAACTCGATTTTCCTCCTGTTATTTTACGGAGGGTCACGTGGCAATCTTAGCCCAGGTGGAAGTGGAGCAATAGTGCTCTGCGCAGATGAACCGAACGCGTCTACTACTAGGGTTTGCTGGGTCGGACACACGTCTTAAGCCAATTCGAATACTACGAATAACGTTGCTGGCATCTTGGCCTCTTAATGTGACTACGTGCATGCACCAACTTGAAGTTCACCTCCTTACATATTATCGGGGATAGTAATATGATTATTCAGCAGCATCGAAGTCAACGGCCTCCCAGTGCGGCTCACCTGAAGTAGACCTATTGGAAATGCAGGCGGCTTGCTGACCAATTATATGTGATTAAATGGCACCACCATATTCGGGGATGCAATCAGATGGCGTAGCACTAGCTGACAGAGCAATGGACACACGGTGAAGCGTACAAGTGTGTCTTACAAATAACCCTCTGCAACAACAAAAGTGAAGTTGGGTGCTACAACACCTTGAAGGAGATGTCGCCTACTGGGTAGATAATATGGTTATCATGGAGTCGAAAGGAGTCGTAAGTGACATTCGTTAGGCGTCGCGCAACAAGGTTTCCTGGGGGAGTCAGAAGGACAGGGATAGCTAGTGAGTGACATAGGGACATACACTAGGATTGACATAGGAAGTCGTTAGCACAGCTAAGTGACATCAATGTACCTCACTGAGAAACGAAAAGAAACGATGCAGCTCGGTTTTGACAAAATATCGCCAAAGAACATCTTTTAAGTCTTTTGCCTAGCCTGGCCATTACATTATTGTCGGTTGCCGATAATACGGTGACAACAGAAGGTTGTTCAGTGAATTCGGAATAATACAGACTGCCAAGAGAAATAAGATGACTTGGTCAAAAACGCACGATACACAGCGCATTCGACAATACATGCGCGAGTTGGAAAGATCAGAAACGTATGTTGCATCAACGCATAAACGGGTTCTATCCGCAAACGAACGCTCAATTATACTTATATATATCACCGATAATGCAACGGATGGATCTACCAGATTACAACAACCATCGACACAAACTCCACTCCGATCAGCCCCAAGGAAGGCCCCAACTGCGATCACTCACACGAACTCCCTATGAAGAACGGACGTCTCCTCGATTCAAAACTCCCTCATCAATGCGATCTCGAGTACCGCGAGTCAGGACGCCGATGAATCAGCCACTACAAATATATCGAACCACCCCTATTGTCCAGACACTCCAAGACGACCTGTCAAAAACGACTTGGAAGATATTAGAGATGGCATTGACGGAGATGAAATATTCCCACACTGGGAGGGATATGTAGCGGAAGTGTTTGAAGTTGACGAAAATAGAAGTGTCTTCTCTGCTAGTGACAATGACTCGAAATACCGTAGTTGGGAGTTTGAGACGATTCCTGAACCTGATGAAACACCATTTCCTGACACCGACGATCCCAACTTTCCACAAGAAAAGAAAATGACAGGGATACGTAATTTAAATGCATCACTTGCGTCTCTTTTCGGGACTAACAACAACTAAATCCAAATGCAAAGTGTTTGTCTAGCATACTAGTGCGAGTTGAGCATTAATGTTCCACTATACCCGCTACTCCTCTTGATCCAGCAACAATAACACCCAAAAGCAAAGTCGCAGTGAGGTAGCGGTAGCAGCGAGAATACCCACCCCACAAACAAATCTGCAGCAAGTCATTGTGACATTGGAAGCAGTCGACAACTGTAGCAAGCATCAGTGCGGTAATGGCGGCAAGTTCACAGTGTGAGACAGGTTGTAGGATAATCACGCACTTCACAGATAGATGGGTGGCGGCAAGGGCGGCGAGAACCCCAACTCCACAGGCATCAGCTCCTGCAAGCCACGGAATGGCAGCGAGAACCGCCACTCCACCGACAAATCTACAGCAAAGCAGTGCGTGGCAGCAGTAGCAGCATGAACAAGAACTCAACAGGCGACAACAGCGCAACTTCACTAACACCGGCAAACCTTTCGGCAGCAAGTGTCGGTCTTCCTCCTCTCGTGAAAGAGATTTAACTGCATAGTCGTCACCCTGTAGCTCACCCATACTTGGTATTCCGTGAGGGCGGTTTTGATAGCCTAGAGCTGATTCGGCGATTGGTTCATTGCTCCGTAGAGCCATGCATCCTTTGCTGCAGATTGCGCCAGTCCGTGGATTACTGCCGGTAGGTCTTTGCCTAACTCCCGTTTGAATCATTTAAAGGGTAGTTTCTTAATAGTTTGCAGAACGTGCTTGTTCGAGATAAGATCAAGTACGGTCCAGGGGAATTTATGACATCTCGGATGCGCATAGAATAACACGGTACTGCCTGGCCTGACCAATTCAGCAAGATCATCCTTCACCCTGGGAATTAAGGCGGTTGCTGTGAATTCCCTCAGGCTCTTGCTCAATGACGATGTACTCTCTCGGTCCCCCCTCAGTCGGGGTTTCTGTCTCGTCACTCAGTTCCCCTACCACCGTTCCTGTTGTTCGGACTGTCCAGCGGTAATCTCCTTGTAGGTTGGAGGGATGACGAATCCTAAGCGCCGTCAGGACTTGCTTTGCTTGTTCTATCGCTAACAGCGGCGACCCGCTTATGATTGCGAGATCCCACCGGCACAGCTTTGGCCTGGCGTGATGCTTGCTCGTTCCCATCTGCTGTAGAATCATCATTGTGTTTGATTGTCATCCTGTCCGTTGGATTTCCAGCTGTGCTATTATGCATGCCCGTAAAAGAGGATATTGTTTTCTTGTAAGCTACCTTCGGTGGACAGGGGCTGTTCTGCCACTCATATGGTGGACAAAAAACGGTGGTTCATATCTCCACGTTTTTTGTCGGGAACAGTGGTTTGTAGAGACAAATCTCGAGCTTGTTCTTGTTTCGCCTGCTACTCGCGTGAATACCGACTTCCACTAGTTCTTTCCGATCTGCGTCTATCAGACCTCGCTCCGCCTTGGTTGGCTGAAGCCGTGATCCCAATTCCATTTGTAGTTTTGCCCCGGGTTTGGTGGATTGCCTTTGGCCTGTTGCTTTTGGAGTGATTACACTGTTGAACTTTTCTACACTTGCACGAAATGCCCATGCTCACCACGCCGCAAAATACACATCCTATGCTTGGATCAACCGAAGTACAGCGTGCTCCAATCGTTGCGCTTTTACCGCCACTTCAATCGAAACAAATCCGACGCCTCCTGCTCCCCGTGGGGTATATAGTAGTCCTGAGTTGATCTTGTTGCTACTGGAGTCGGGGTTGGTGGTGTGCCTCCACAAAAATTGCTTTGCATATTTCGGACCTCAGTTCCCGCCCACGCCGGGATGTCGAAAACTGCTGCCGTGAATAAAATTGCGGGCAGCATGGTCACATTTAACAGTGTGACCCGTAGGCCTACACTGATTGTCATATGCGTTGCAGTGGTTAAGCTTCATCGCACGTTTCGGATTCTCAAAGCCCAGTTCTGATCCGTTAGGTTGGACGTTCCGATTTCGTTGCCTAGATACCGAGTGGTGTCCCCATGCTGCAGTATCGGTACCGCTAGAAATCGTTCAATCTCTATCGCCGTATTCAGGAAAATCAGCTTACTCTTCGCCGGTTGGACATGTAGTCCAGAAAGTTCGTCGTACCTTTTGATGATTGACATCACCCCTGCGAGTTGATGGGCCTTTTGGAGAAACAACATGGAATCGTCTACAAAAGCTGAGAGGCGGTGCGTCGTGTCAGGCTTCACGGGAACAATGATCCCTTCTACCTCTGGGGCTTGCAATAATACCAGCGCCAGTACCTCAGCCGCGATCAAGAACAGTAATGGCACCAACGAACATCCCTGGCAAATACCGGATCTGACTTCGACCTGTCTCGACCTTTCCCCCTAGACCGCAAAGCTGGCTGTCGTACCCTGATGTAGGCGTTGAATGAGTGTCACAAACGTTTCCGCGAAACCAAACCGGAGAGCGCAATTAACTGAATTCTCAGTCGACTGTGTCATATGCTATTTTGAAATCTAGAAGCACAATGACCCTGCTCATTTCCGCCAACCGTTCGGGTTCCACCTCTGCCGTTTCCAACATGGTGATCATCATCATCACCATTTTTACCATTTACCGTACATGTACGAAACCTTGTTGGGTAGACCCTATCAGTTTGCCTAGCATTTGTTGTAATCGTGTTGCTACGATCTTAGTCAAGATCTTGTACCCAGTCGGGAGCAGAGAAATTGGCCTGTAATCCATGACGTTGACGGAGTCTCCTTTCTTCCTGAGTGGAATAATGAGCGCTTCCAAGAACGATGCAGAGGGTTCTCCTCCTTTGAGCAGTTCGTTTCCAAGTGCTACCATTGCAGGAGCTATCCAGAGGTCCGAAAATACTACCGTATTGTATTGGAAGGTGAAACAAAAATTACAATTTGGAAGCTAGGAATATTACCGCAAATTTATTTATCTATATATAACAAACTAAAGGTAAAGCGAGCTGGTAGTGCGGTGTGACTCTACGCCAACACGCTCCATGAAGATGATGGCATTCGCAATCAACGTCTCGATATTTACATGTACCTGTGCAATCTTAACTCAAGACTCCAAAATAAAACTTGTAAAATGACTTTCCTGTAGTATCGTCACACATACACGGTGAATGCTGCGTTTCATGTCGGCTGAGAAAAGCTGAAGGCTGTCGATTGCTAGAAGGAAACGATGGTTTTCCGGATGGCACAGAGTTGAACGGCTAGACAAGACGCCGAGGCAGAGCAAATAAGAAACGATTGCCGAGGTAGTGTAGGACTGCATTCATTTCCGATTTAGCACCTAGCTCGTCACAAAACCTCGACGCTTCAGCTCTCCGGTTACCAGTGGCTCCAACCAGCCTCTTTGCGTGCCTGAAGCCCGATGTTATGGGAACACCTTCATTTGCGTATGGGGAGGACGTCAGCGATATGTCCGGAGACGTGATAAGAGTGTGTTGCGTATCAAGTGGCCGCTGGCGGGACTTAGATTCAGCTGAAATGGAAGTGTCAAGCGTAGATTTCAAATTGAGGGAAGTTACACAGGAAGATGCTACGAGCGGCATCGGTACTTATATCGGAACGAACATTTGTATAGCTCGCGCACCGCAGGGATCAGCACGCGACTGAGATTATGGTGTGGTTGTCGGCTACACATGGGAAGAGAACACGGCAGCAGGGTTGCTGAACGTTATTTTCGATGGAGATGCTATCGACATTCCGTTTGATGAGGACGCATTCGTGGTCCTGACACTGGTAGCTTACGCGTTGCGGCCTTGCCAGCAGATCGAGGTTTGCAACGTAATGTTCCGGGAGATGAGGGCGACGCATGATAAAGTGACAGACCACTTTAATGGCAGAGGTCGTAATGAGACACGAAACTCTAAGAAGATCGATGGTGCGGTCTCTCAAGGAGTGCTAGATGAGCAGCAAACTATTTTATTGTTTGATGTTACGACGTCGCGTGTTTTGTATGTGCCAATTAGCTACATACTTAACTTTGCATACTATTCCGGGCGTCGTCGACGGATACCAGCCCACATCAGCATCGGTGACTCGGTTTTCGATGGAGCAGCGGCACCAGGTACGTCCAGGTCACAGGCGGTCGTTACGACTTCGCAACGTGCCTCTCACCCGAGCGCGGCGGCACTTAGCCGCCGCCGAGGTGCCAGGCGGTCGCCTATTAGTGAATCTGGCGTTCGTTTACATGGTGAGGGTGATGCCCCGGAAAACGCACAGCAGCAGAGTAATGCTGACATTTTGAGAGACTCAAACGAGGATAGTGAGACGGAAGAAGGTACTCATACGCGCTCAGAGCCGGTAAGCTTACCTCTTCGCCGATCAGCGTCGGAAGCGCTAGACCCCAATGTGGCACGGTTGAAGCGACTGCGTCACAGTCTCGCAGCCGAACCGGAGATTTAACAAGAGTCGGATCAGTTCATTTTATTTCGAGAGGCTGGATTGGCCCAGGGTAGCACGAGTAGCCTTCGTAGAACGGGTCAACCGACCAATGCTTCAGGTGATGGAGGGGCCGAGTTTCGCCCTTCGACGCTGCAGTCAGCTATTCACGACGCGCTCGTTAACGGTACGTATGCAGGTATGAATGGCCAACTCTTATTGGAGACTGTTCAATCTGAAGCTGAGGAGTTTGCTTTTCTGCCACACCCCACGACTCTGCAATGTGTGTATGATTGGAAGTTCGGGATTAAAGATGGTCTTTCAGCTATGCACTTTGCGCGACTGAATCGTGATACGAAGAGGGCGCGATCTCGGAAAAATTATATGAATAATTTTTTGAGAAAGAACCTGTTGCGAAAACCAGCAGTAGCATCGACCGCTAGCGACGTTGTTGATGCGATCGACGTCTTGACCGCGTTCTGTGCGACGTTATTTGATCCACTGGTGATGAATCTACTTCAAGCTGCGCGGCAAGTTTTGCTCACTCCTCGTATTCAAGCCGATCTCCCGGACGCTGCAGCAATTTCATCATTGGTTCAGTATGTAGATGAGCGATTTGAACGTTTTCGCACACGTATTGCAAGGCGCGATCGCGTCGCGGCAGCAGCGATTTCAGCCGAATTTTCCACGGAGCACGTGCTGTACACTAGACTCGTGCAATCGGTTATTCAGCGTCGTGTTGCGCAACTAGCTCTCGAGACAGGGTCTACTGGTGGTCACTACAGAGTTCAAGGGCGACAATCCAAGGACCGACACGTTCGTTTTACGGGGAATGTGCAACGAAAACCACAGCGCGTAGTTCCCCTCGAAGTTCTGGTAGCGCTACCTAAGCACCAAAGGAATGCGCTCTGCATGAAATACATTTCCAATCAGGGCTGCAGAAGTCAGGGAACTTCGTGTATTTACGAAGATCGAGCTCATTTTAAACCTGCTTCTCTCCCGGCGGTTGTTCGAGATCACTTTGAAAATCATTTTGGGGGTCTTCGACAATCTATGCCTAACGGAGAGGCTTCGGAAGCGTGAAGGTGCCTGGAAATGGAATTGGGACGTTGTGTCTCTAGGCCGGGACATAATCCTACTAACCTGTGCTATACAGTGGACAAATACAGCGAGATCACTCTTGTGGATCATTCACGCGAGAGTGAGATTAAACCTCTCCGTTATTCAGGCGGAGAGGGCAGGATCTATCCTTTCAACGGGACTAAGCTCGGGGGCGAGATTACTCCCCTCGGGGCAGCTGATGGCATGGGCGAGACAACTCCACTTGACCAGACAAAACACGAGACCGAGAGTAGTAGTACCCTCGGGTCTTCTGATGACAACAGTGAGATCACTCCTCTTGACCAGTCAATATGCGTGGGCGAGTTTACTCCCCTCAGGACTTCGTGCGAGATCACTCCAATTGGTCGGGAACAGAACGAGGGGGAAACTGTTTTTATAAGAATCGGCAGACACCAGCCTACAGTATCAGAGTGGTTGCATTCGCGTTGTGGGTATGGGTCGGATGGATTATTATCCGACGGAAGACGTGCGAATTATTCGCACAAAGAGGCCCCGTCTCGAATGCGGCCGAGTTCACCAGGTCCCAATCATGCACCAGGTTGGCACAATTTCTTGCCCATGCCTGACGTGGTTTCAATCAAACACTGTTGGCACGCACTCGTTTACTATCACATTACCGAACCGATGTTTGGGCTGGTTTACATCACGCGCTGAGCCAATACGAAATTCAGTTGCCCGAAGCATGCTCTCATTTTCGTGTTGTAAACGGTTCAAAACATTACATGCTGGACACGTCCAAGCAGCAGGCGTATAGCCTCTTCTTAAGACGATTTCGATTGCAGCTACCTGCCTTCGTACAACTTCTCCGTGGCGAGACGAGAGCAGATCCGCGCCCAAATAAGGCGCTTGAGATTCTAGATCACTTTCCCGGGTGGAATACGTACCCGCATAGAGCTGAGTGGGAATATATCGTGCGAGGCGGAGTAAATTCGTCTTGGCGGCACCCGTTTGGTACACAGAGATCTCCACCCACAAATCATCCGTCGGCACAACCCGCGCTCAACATGCTGATCTAAGGAATTCGTAAAGGTCAAGATCAGTCTCGATATCTTGTGCTGGACATTGGTTTGTGCGGGTTGCTGAAGGACGTGACGTGCAGACCTTTTGGTGCGGTTCAGAAGGGGAATCAACCTCTTTTGGTTGATGCGAGAAAAATTCACGACCTCTCTTATCCCCAACAATGCTCGGTGAACGACAATTCTCCTGATGATTCCACAATTCCTGTAAAATACAGTGGTGCAGCAGTATTGGCACGACGGATACTAAAGGTGGAGGACCAGGAGCCAGGCGCTGTGAAAATGTTGACGGGAGATGTTCACGGGGCATTTCGCAATGTTCCTCTTGCGGCGGTAGCAGTTGGAAGATTTTCAGGGACAATACCAGAACTGGGTGTGTTTATTATCGATCTTGCGTGTCCATTCGGTTGGACAGAGTCACCAGGTCATTATTGGTCAGCGGGAGCAGCGATCAATCATATTCACAGTGTACTAGGACCTGACGCCTGCAATGAACAAAACTTTTCACAATGTTTCGTGAAGGGACTGAGCTTGGCCTCACATGGAACTTAAATACCATGTCGCTTTCAATTCCACCCGACAAGATTTCTAAGGCCATCAGGAGACTCCAGGACATGTTATCAGGGAGTACGACAACTCGGAGGGAATTGAATAAGCTTCTTGGGAGCTTACGGCATGTTTCTACGTCTATTCTGTCCGCCAAGCCCTTTTTCCAAAGAATAGCATTGCTGGTTAAAACTGCACCGCGTTTCCGCGCGGTGACAGCGATCGATGATGTCCGAGACGATATACGCTGGTTCCTCTCCATCTTGGCTGTGGATCGATTGAATTTGGTACCGCTGGTCCGATTTTCCGAGCAACAAGATCCCGAATTTTACATTACGATGGATGCAAGTGATCGGGGTCTGTGCGCCGTATTCCCGTTGCAAAAAACAGTATTTACAAGTCGAATATACCCAAAGAGAACGAGAGGAAATTGCAGCGTTCAACACGACTGGAGAAGGTGATTTCGGAATTAATCTGCGCAAGTTGATGAGCACCATATTCGCGACAATAGTGTGAGGGTCATTATGGGAGGGTTCAAGTACATCTACCCCTCGACATGTTCGGTTCCCAATTGATAACACGACCGCGGTTGCATGGTGCAATAAGAGAACGAGCCGCTATCCATTCGCGCAATTATTTCTGCGATTACAGGCACTTCTTGACGTTCGCTACAACTTTTACAGCTCGGCGGGTCACATTGCCGGAGAGACCAATATCATAGCAGATGCAGGGTCACTGGCGTGGCAATCACAGCAAATGACTGACCGTTTTTGTGTTTTGTCTCGCGGGTGGACAGAGGTTTTAGTCCCAACAGCTGGTTTTAGTCCCGACAGCCTCGAGAGATCTCTACGCGCTTTGGGAGCGCTTCTCCGCACAGGCGCTCTCGCCGAAACATCTCTTGCTCACTACAAGCGGGGTTGGAATCAGTGGGTAACATGGTGCCAGTTCATGGGGTATCAACATTGGTTAAACGAGCACGCCTTGAATGACAACGCTGCTTCGTTAGGTGCTTTCGCGGTATACTTATAGAGGTTCGGGATGAATCAGCGAGATGAAGGTAACACATATTCTACCATCAGCGGAAAACTCTGTGCAATTCGATGGTACCATCGTAATACGGCGGGTTACGACCCAGGCGTGAAAGCTAGCCATGCCATACTCCTGCGGGGTATTCGGCGGTTCACGAGTCCAGTGATCAAACAACATCCAGTCTCACCCGCACTTTTGCTACGGATTTACAACAGTATCAATCTCCGCCATGCTCGGGTCCAACTGCTTTGGGGTGGGATTTTGCTTGGGTACTTCTTTTTATTGAGAAGATCCGAGTATCTACATGCCGGCAACAAGTTTCATGATTATGCTCTACGACTACGCGATATTCGGTTGCTGGATGCTGAACAGCATCCGGTTCACCCTTGACTTGCCGTCGTGGTCAGTATTCGTCTGTCAGGGGTCCGCACCCAAATCGCTAAACACGAAATATTTACCCCACGAAGAATGATACTTGGAATGCTGCGTTTTGTGTCGGCTGAGAAAAGCCGAAGGCTGTCGATTGCTAGAAGGAAACGATGGTTATCCGGATCGCACAGAGTTGAACAGCTAGACAAGACGCCGAGGCAGAGCAAATACAAAACGGTCGCCGAGGTAGTGTAGGACTACATTCATTTCCGATTTAGCACCTAGATCGTCAGAACCCGCCACTCCGCACCCAAATCGGCTAAACACGAAATATTTACCCCACGAAGAATGATACTTGGAAACTAATGTTAGGAAGTCTCATATAAGTGTAATGCGAGGGAGCTTACCATTGTACTGTGTTTTTTATCTTCATTAAGATCTACATTCCTGAATCACAACGCAGAGTATAACTATTATTCTCATTTGGAACATAGGTAATATGAAGCGGTGGGCGGGACCCGGGTTCCCCCAAACGAAACCGAAAAACCTCTGAATTATTTATTTTTATTTGGCAGCAGCCCACGAACGAAGCCATTTCGAGATTGTGTCACGCTCACCAGCATGGAGAGACGCGGGGGAGGTTCTCAGACGACGGTGCCTTGGCGGAACCGAAAAAAAGACCCAATCGGCAAGAAGCCGCATTGCCCGTGCTGTAGAGAAGCTTGGTGAGGACACCTTGAAGAAAATGCGGGGCGACTGGAGCTCGTGGGACACAAAGTACGGAGGTGCCGAGTGGGAACAATCTGAAGATGTAGTGCTAAATCTGCTACAGCAAGGTTTATCTGAATGTGAGATAAAAGCTATCCCCCCCCAGTTGGAGCCATTCGTGTTTCGCGTTTGCGTAGAGTTCTCGAGCTTGGTGTTGACACTCTGCACACTCGTCGGCTACTTTCGACACCCTGGCACGCATTTACCGACAAGGACCTGGATAATTTCAAAATGCATTGCTCGACTTGGGTATTGAAAGATGAGTTTCCTTGTGCCCAACGCCGATCTCGCCAGTATTTTACAGAGCCGAATTTGACAGGGCTTGTTGTTCATTCTCGCTGTGTTTATGGTACGAAGAGAGAAGACTCTGATGCTCGAACGATGAGTTATTCCAGGTTCACACAGTACACTTTTACTACCCCGGGGTACGATTAACACGAACTGCAGAGGATGTTTGTGACTGCTGCGTTCGCTTAGATTTATTACTCCAGCAACCTGAACTTACTGCCGACGACAAGAAAATCATTTTGCTGGAGAAAAGCACCCGCATCAACGAAGACATTGCCCAACGCTGACTTGTTTCGAGCTTATCAAGAGCTATGACTACATAGACATTTTCTATATAGTACGTAATATATCTAATATTATTATACTATTATGTATCTACCTATACTATCCAGCACATCCTGAGATCGTCCATCGGTCCCCGCCGAATGGACGCATCCCGTGGCGCTGGCCCAAGTACCAGGTCTAACACTCCCACTAAGTGTTTCCTATAGTCTTAAGGCCTTGACCCCGATCTGTTCTCTCAGCTTAATGAACTGTCCTGTTGGCAATGCCTTGGTCAGTATATCCGCTGCCACGTCACTGGTGGAGCAATACTGAATCTCAAGCCGCCCCTCTTCAACCAGATCTCTTGTTAACAGGAATTTAATCTTGATATGTTTGGTTGCCTTATGATTACCCGGATTCTTAACCGTGCTGATGGCAGCCTTGCTGTCACACCGTA
This sequence comes from Phytophthora megakarya, assembly GCA_002215365.1. NCBI lineage: Eukaryota > Oomycota > Peronosporomycetes > Peronosporales > Peronosporaceae > Phytophthora > Phytophthora megakarya. Next base: position 21,323 of record NBNE01000161.1, read on the forward strand.
CCGGCACCGGTTTTTCCTGAGAAAATCTCATTTCCCTGAATAGGTACCAAAGCACTCGCTTTCTTTAGCGCCCTCACTAAGTGTAATGAGTTCCGCTTCTGAGGTCGAGAGACTTATTGAGCCTTGCTTGCTGCTACACCAAGACACACTGCTTCCAGCCTTGGAGATCACATAACCTGTGACTGACTTGCGTTCATTAGTTTGACACACGAAGGTCGCGTCAGTGTACAACTCATACGTCACCGTTCTCGAATTCCCATCAAAAAGCAGACCGTACGTTGACGTCCCTTTCAAGTACTTCAGCACTCTCCGCGCTACCATCCAATGGGTCTTATTATAACGAGCCAAATACTTGCTCAATTCCCTCGCTGCATTCGCAAGCTCTAGTCGTATCCCTCTTACCAGATACTACAGTGATCCCACTAGCCCTCGATAATCGAAGTCTTGGGCTGCGATTTGCTGAACAGACATCCCTGTCTGGGACTCTAGTTCCACTCCTCTCAACTGTGGAGTTGCAGCTGACACACACTCTTCCATCTTGATTTTCTTCAGAAGTTCGTTGATATTGTGATATTGTCATGGTCCTTTTCTCCCTGTTCCGACGGACTTCCATCTTTAGAATACAATGAATGTCGCTCAGGTCTTTCATCTTGAATCTCGATGAGAGATCCGATTTCAACTGATTGATCAGTCTTATGTCCTTTGACAATCGTCAGGTTGTCCACATATACTACCACAATTAATCCAATGTTCTCGCGTTTTTTTGGACATAGATGCAGTGCATCGGACAAAAACGAGTCCTGTGAAGAATTTGTGAAGGACACTATATCAAATCTTAGATGCCTGCTTAAGCCCATAAATACTTTTTTGGGCTCGCATACTAGCCCTTCATGGCCCGATTATCTATACCCAGGTGGCTGGTACTTGCACACCTTTTGTTCCCCATCCATCGATCCGTTCAAAAAGGCCGTGTGGACATCCATCTGATGGATATGGCAATCCAATATGGTTCCAATTGCATTCATCAGTCTAAGCGACTCAAACCTCCTCGCAACTGGAGCATAGACTTTGTCGCAACTTGCCCCAAACTCTTGGTGACTTCCCTGTGCAACTAGCCTCGCCTTTAACCGCACAATACTACCGTCAGCATTGTGCTTCATCGCTAGTACCCAGTGACACGGTAATGCCTTATATCCAATAGGCAACTTAGTGAGCTTCCAAATTCCGTTTTTCAATAAGGACTTATACTCCAGGTCCAACGCTTCCTGCCACTGTTTCCTTTGTGGCCCGCTTAGTGCCTCTCTCAGATTTTGCAAACTGAGATCCTTTTGACGATACCATTCAGTACAATCGGCTTATCAATCAGTACCTGTTGTCTCCATATCGCACCGTTGTTTACGATCGCGCTTTGGTAGTTCACGGTTGTGTCCTGCGCAGCTGCTTTTCTGCAGGATCTGCGCTTAGCTCCCACTGCAACTGGCAACCACCTTTTTGTACGTTTGACTCCTACCGATTCCGACAATTCTTGTGCTTTGTTTTTATCTATAGGCCCTTTCGGAATGCTGGGTTCGTTGCGTCGAACTCTACCCAGCGAGTCAATCTCATTAAACTCACTCGCTGTCAGTTTCCCAGGCTCAGTCCCGAATGACCGCGCTATGATACTCGCACAATTCTCCGTATCGAATGTAACCGACCTGATTGTTATTGTACGCTCTAGAAGACGATACCCTTGTGTGTCCTCGAAGATTCCGAGAAATCGACACTTATCGCCCGTGCAGACAGCTTTTTGTCCTTCCTGACAGCTTCAGGCACATTTGCGAAGCCAATACAGCCCCAGACCTGCAACGTCTTTACATCTAGGCTCATATCTTTAACCAACTCATAAGGTGTCCGATTCTTTAACCTACTCATAGACGTACAATTCTGCACATAAGTCATATACTTTAGTGCCTCTGGCCACCACGCGGCCGGTAAGTTTGCACCTCTCAGTGCACACCGCACTTTACCCATCATTGTCTGATGATCTCTCTCTGCTGCTCCATTCTCTTCTGGAGTGTTCTCTGAAATTTATTTTCAGAGCTAAGGCGGGATCTGAGTGAGGTCTGATTTTCCATTTATAGAAACCCTGTTTATACCGATATAGGTTTTTCAACCAAAAATTGAAGTGGGTGTTACTCGAAGGTAAATTTGGAGCTTTATAAACGAATACCGGGATTCGACCCCGAACCCAGCAGGTATTGTTGTTAAGGTCTGCAACAACAAGATACTGCGGCTGCCCAGCAGGCGCAGGAGATGCCTCAATTATACGCAGCTGAAAATATTAATGACACGTTTCAAATTTCAGAGCTTCTTCGCGCGCAGCGCGACTTTGTATGGATTTAGGACCTGAAAAGGTACCCCGATATCTGTGCAGAATGTCTTGAGAGCTGCGTTCACAAATTCCGTACCACAATCTGATCGAATTCTCTTTATATATGAATTTCCTTCTCTTTCCAGCTGTAGCAACAGCTCTTTCACTTTTATCTACACCTCAGTTTTCTTACGAAGGACAAAAGTCCAGCGCCACGACGTCTGGTTGTCAATCTTACTGAGAAAGTATCTTACGGAGCCTGCTGTACCATACACGCCTAGTGTCCTCATAGGCCCATTTGTGTCTATGTATATGGTACTTATCGGTTGGCTATCTCGACTACCAACTTTGTTCCGATTGCTCATCCTTCTCATCTTCAGTTCTGTACATGTTTGACACCTTACGTAGCATATTCCTGCTAAAGTTTGGCACTATTCCTGGTATGAGGTAGCAGCTCATCACCTCTATAAGTTTGTCTCTGTTCAGATGACACAGCTTTATGTGCCACTCCTTGAGTGTAGCTTCCACTCGTGTATGTCCTGGGACATGCAGTGCTTTTGCAGGTCTTGCTTTTACTGCCGGGCAGTATATCTGCCTGTCTCTCAATGTGTGCGACTGTATATAGTACGCCCCATTCACTTCAATGGCAACAAACCCCAACTTGTGTCTCCACAGGACAAATTTGTACCCGCCCCCCCCTTAGCACTTTAAACAATTTGATACCCACTTTGTTTTAGCCAAAACTCACTCAGTATATTAGCCTTTGCCTTAGGTACCAGTGTCATGTTATCAAATTCAAACGGTTAGATTCCATCAGGACCGTGAAAATAGAGCTTCACAGTTCCAACATGTGTATTACTAAGTTTAGTCCCTTCTCCAAACGTAAATCTAAACTCTTCGCTTGCCTGTTTGCGCACAAACAGCGTCACGTCTGCCGTTAAACCGTAGCCGCAGCCGGGGTCTAACACTCAATCAGAACGCGTTACGCCAGCCACATTCCTGTGCAACAGCTCTGGGTACAAGTTCCTTACCGTGCTCTCGATGTCCATCGGTCGCTTTAATCTTGCTTGGACCTTCCGATAGCTTCACGCTATGCGATGGGAAATAATACTGCATGCATTCATCCATATCATTCTCATCATCGCTCATGGCGCTCGACGGCAATGACGGCGTGGGAGAGTACAGAGGTGACATCATCAGCTCATCCGCATCCTGCTGAGCCTGCTCCGACGTCAGCTTAGCACCGTATCCTGACTCTGGCTCTTGTGGTGTACTCTTCACCACAGCTGCAACCTCAACTTTGCTAATCGGCTGCATCAGTGCCACATCGGCTGGGATCTCTTCTCTCATAGGCTTATCTTTTTTCTTAGATCCTTTCTTTTCCCCCTTCACATGAGAAACTCCCACTGACTTAGGAGGGACTTTCACTCCCTTGCCCTTCACAAAGATTGAGGTTCGCACCAACCCTATGCTGCGATCCTTTTTCATCTTCGGGCAGTCGTCCTTTCTGTGAGTCTCACCATCTCGGTTGTACCGACCTTCACAGTAGGAGCATTCAGCCCCTTTCTTCTTTGGGTTTTCCTCCCATTTGCGCTTGCCTAGTGGTCTGTGTGACGTAACATAGTTGACAGGCACAACCCGAGGTTGCATAGCTCTTGCTCGTATCCATGAAAATTTTCCGTAGCAACGCATCAACCTTATTCAAGTGAAAACCCTCACTGGTGTAAACCACATTGTTTCTCCAATACTGACTGGGAAACAGCGACTGAACTTATATCGCTGCGTACTGGTTTGGAATCATCGGTACTCCCTTCAGATTCTCCCGCGACTGTCGGTTGATTCTGTTGCGTGTTCCTTTCACGGAAACGGCTAGTTTTTTCACGCAGGAGATGTCCATCTCCAGCGCCTAATTAAACTCCATAATCAGTGCTGACATTCCCTGAGCCTTGGACAGCCCATAATGCGCCTCCAGTCGCTTCCATGCACCCGGCAAATCCTCTTCATTGAACCAAGTGCGCAAAGCTTCCAGATACCCTCTAGGAAAAGTCTGGCTCAACAGACTACGGATATAGCTGTCCTGGTCACTATGAACCATCATTTGCCAATCATAGTTGTGCATCGTTTGGGTATCCGTATCATCCATCGGACGTGGTACCACGCAATTGGTCGCCCATTAATCGCAGGCTTCTCTTTCCCCTTCCGCATCGTCTCACGTGCTAGTGCGATGCACATTTGACGTAGATGCCCTACGATGAAGTCCTTCCACACACCGAACTGCCTGGTGTCTTTCGGGAAGACTATGTCTTGCTTTCGCCATAGTGCTTTACTTGAAATGTTCAACTCAATGAAAGACTTTTACTAATAGAATCACTTACTGGGTCTTATTAGCCAATTAAATCCTTTATTAGCTGTTATCCCTCAATTCTTATTCCTATTCTCACAGACGTGCTCAGTCCGAAGCAAAAAAGGAAGTGAAATTTCCTATCCTTTTGCTTCGTTTCGTCATTGCACTAATATTTCCTCTTTTAGAGAGGAGGCCCACTACCAATCATATGGTCGCAGTACCGCAGACTACATAGACATTTTCTATAGTATGTAATATATCCAATATTTATATACTATTATGTATCTACCTGTACTATCCAGCCCATCCTGGGATCGTCCATCGGTCTCCGCTGAACGGACGCATCCCCGTGGCGCTGGCCCAAGTACCAGGTCTAACAGTAGGGATTCCACAAGGTCACAATGCTAGCTCCCCAAGAGTGTATTCGATGTCTATCTGGATCACACCTTTGGAGAGTTCTGACCCCCAACATCGTTTTTTGGTGCTACCTGGGCATTGTGCTATGCACCTGAGCGATTCAAGCCTTCACCCGCCTCGCATCACTTCAGGTTGCATATCCATTCTTCATTTTGTACTATAAATGTTTGGACGAAGTTTTGAAAGTTTGGGTCGATTGAAAACGGACGATAGAGGGAAGCACTTTAGTCTACTGGCTTCTGGAACTGGTAAACGGCTGACATAAAGATGTTTAAATTTCCAATTGGGAGAATTTGGATAACCCTCAAGAAAACGTAGTATATTTGACCCTTGCGCTTTCCAGATAGTAATCACAAACGCGACGTCTACTGCAGGTTGTGAATCCTGAATCTTCTTCTGTACTGGAGTAATTCACGAGCAAGACTTATAGCGTTATCGGTTTGGGATTTCTTGATGCCAACAGGATCAATACTACTCTTTTTTGTAAACGCTTACCGTGATCACCATTGACTCATTTAATTTCGTCCAAAATCATCGTTTAAGATAATGTCTCCATTGTGATCAACAAGTTGGACATAAATGAAATCCGGGATAAAGAAGATCTACGATCTTCTTTCCGTTGCGTTTAGCCTCAGTAATGAGCCCCCTCACCGTTGCACAACAGGGTATTTCATTCTAAGCGAGCGAATGCATACGACATGGTATCCCGTTAGCGATTCCCCATTTGACATTTCCATTTGTTGTCAAGAACTTGATCCCTTGTACCAGGTGCAAAATATGCAAATAGTACTATGTAGTTGCGCTTATCGTATAGTGTGTTTTTGACGGCAATAGGAACTCAACGTTACGTAAACTTTTTTCCAGAGACATGCAACAACTTCATGTCTTGTTGCAGAGAGTTCAACAGCGTTTATAGTCAATGCAGCTTTATCGGGATTGCTAGTAACAAGAATGATTGTTTCGTCAAACCAAGCATGGTCTTGGTGGAAGTCATTATGTGACAATGATATCGTCAAAGAACGTAAAACCGCGTTGGTGATGGCATTGACACCTTCTAGTCTAGCCTTCGTTCAGCGCTGATCAGCAGGATAGTTTTTGGGTAGTTGTTGACAGTCAGCCAAGTTAACTTGCTGCCGATTGCATTACCCAGCACGTTGTTGCTTTTCCCGGAAAATACACGGAAACAACTCCATAAAATGCGCGCTTCGGTATGATTCTCATCGTCACTATTGGAATACATTGCTCGGCAAATGTGTTTATTACTCTATTGAATACAACGGCTTTTCCATACGCCCCAGCTTCCCGTTGAGTATAGCCACGGCTAATTCATGTAAGATCAGTTGTTGAGCAACGCAGAATGTCTTGAGAAACAATATCAAGACAACGTTGACGCACGAGTGCTGACAAGGCTGGAATTGAGCTGAAATTCTTAATCTTGAGCGCGGACTTGTTCTGATATCTTCGTGTAGACTGTTCTAAGTACCTGGTTTCATTCTTGGCTGTTTATGAATATCATTGCAATGACGCGATTCTCTCAATTGCGCAATTCGATGCAATGTCAAGCTATCATGCTCTGGCGGAGCAAACGTTTTCCAATATTGTGGAATACCGTAGCGATAACTCATAGCAGCAATTTAGGTCTTGTTGTGGCTCATTCAAATGGTAAAAATGGGACATTACCGCCAACAAGAGAAAACATTCGAAGTAACCTGGCGTTTTGTCGCTGGGTTGAGATGAGTCAAGATTCTCACGACACCGACGAAGACCCAATTTGAAGTCGTTCGTGTTTGCGATATCTCCAACTTGTGTCAAAACTTTTGCGTGGGATGTTCCTGTTCTAGCTGCTTTTCGTATTGCTGCATGGCAGCGCATTGGGTTGAACAAAGTTATAACACAAGTCAAGTCAGATTAAAACCGGCCATCATAGTATCGCACCTAATGTTTTATCAAGGTTTTGGTACATAACGCTGTGGCAACATTGTATCACCTGTCACAATCAGAGTTGGAAACGCTCCTGCCAGTAAATGTGCATTTACATCCCTTTCTGAAAGTAAATTAACATCTCTACGCACGGATACAGTTGGTGGTTTGGCAGGTTTATCCATTAAATCAAGCATCGCATCAATAAATGAATTTTTGGTATTGTTCTGATTAAGAACCGCATTTTTAGGACCGCCGATTGCCTAATGATGACATCGTCCGGAGGAAAATTTGATGCCATTACCACTTCCAATATCGTTGCCATACCGTTAACTCGTACTTATCATCGTATGCTTGGATAATTTGAATATTAGTTATTAAGACGGACGTCTCAATAGATTATTGAAATTCGTGGAGGGCTTGCTGTCGTTCTGATGAAATATCAATCTCAATATTATTGTTCCGGAACATTTTGTGAGTACGATGAAGAACATGAAGCCATATATTAACAGAGACTACAGGTAGCTCGTGTAACGTTCGATAGCACCCTTTTGGGATGCTCATTGCTCTGCAGGACCCACCAATGTTACACGCGGTGTACAGTGCTCAGTAATTTCAGGCAGAACTTGAGTGCATGAAAATGGCCGATCGATGAAAATAAATTGAGTACCCTGTCAAATGTTTTCCAGATAGCTAAAATTCACTCCAAAACATCGTACAGGTGATATGCAGTATGTTGCGATCATATTTAAAGGCGGTAAAGCTTTTGTACGTCCATAATCGTGCTCTTGAACGATGCTAAACGGGTTCCCACGTGGATATGGAAAACATTTTCCATACACCACAACGTTGTTGCTGTCCGGGAATATTTCTGGATTCAAAAGTATTTACGCTCTCTTGTATCTCGAATCATTTGAATTTAATGCTCGATAAAGAAACGGTAAATCACCATATCAGACTTCAAATTCATCTTCTGCTACACGAAAGCTGATAAGTGCAAACGTTCTTGAATCTTGGTTATCCGATAGGATCAATTCACAGCACGATGCACAAACACGAATTACTTCTACACCTTTACACCGTTGATAGAAGGATGCCTGACATCGCGTTATTTCTGCTTCCGGGAGGTATCCAGCAACTGAGTCACCGTAAAATCTGACTGTGAAAGAAAGACGCAGGCATTGTTTATTTGTTTGCATTACAATACTTATTGATTCTTTACTTATTGGTTAACTGCACGGTTTGATGCAAGAACGAGTACTCCTCTAAAGCGTTTGGTGGATTACTTTTCAATTGGCTTAGGGCTATAGGAATCTTCTCAATAACGCTTGCTTCTGTCGTCAAAATTCATGCATACTAAGCTGTGTTAAGCTAGCAAACGATTTGTTGTCTTGAATAGAATCGCGCTTGTTCTGAGATCCTTTTCGATACCTCCATTTACAAATTATGAAAGTATTCGCAGCATATGCTGCTAATCTACAGTTCTTAATGCATCCGTTCTAAGCCAAGACGCAACAAGCGATTATAACGCCCTTATAACTTGATTTTTGCATGTACCTGGGCATCCTCCAAGAAATGTTATTATTTGTTTTACAGTTTGATTTGAATCCAATACCCTCAATAAACGTTGACCTTAAAATATGGACCAAATTAGGTTAGCAATTTGAAAATTTCCCGAACGTTTTCCCTTAAATCGGTATCTATAAATTCAAGATGAATGTTTTCTTTCAAACATACGTGTCGGTTCAGAGGACTACAGAAGCCTCAAATCGCAGTTGTATGAGATAATTTTTTGACTTAATTGAATTTTAATATTTAAGTGGGGTTGTCCAGTGTTAAATTTACCGAAATAAGCAGCGGCTTTATGATTTATCCCGCTGTGTTGCTGGTCGTCTTTCTTTTTCAAAACGTCGAATCAAGCCGATAAAGCCGCGGCTTAATTTACCCAGTGGCTTTTCGGTTTAAGGATAATTTAGCCGGACATTATCCGGATTATTACAGAGTATTCCGGTTACGTCCAGAAATATTGAAACGAATGCCTGTGGAAGACCAACCCTGACACCCGTTATTCTCCTCCTTCGCTGCTGACGTATAAGACGAAAATTCAAGTGATTGATTGACCGGAGGGGAATACATGTTCGAGTGCAGCCTACCACGGCGAACCACCGTCTTCTTTGTCGTATCCTGCATCTCCAATCTCATGTTTGACATGACAGGTGGCAATAGTAAAAGGAATCAATACGACAACAATGTAGAGCTGACAATTATTTATTGTTGTGGTGGATGTTGTTGATAGTGTACAGTGCGCGCCGAAATTATAGCCGCCGTGTGCTGACCAGTACGTAGCACTGGATACCGCCATCAGCAGTTTCGCAGACATTGGGGCACGAGCGTGTCAACACCACAAGTGCTTCGGGACGAGTGGAGACGAGGAGCCATGCAACCAGTAACCGGTGGTATGCCGGAAGTGCGAATACATCTAGAACACAGATTGTAGGAATGTGTACTGTGCATGTATATAGTGATCGAGCCCTATATGAACTGCGAGTATACCAATAGAGGCGAGAACGGCGTGTAGGTAAATGATAGGAGATGGCTTGAACGAAACAATAACGTTAGATCTCAGTGACTCCCTCAATTCTACGGTTAAAGTAACGTAGTGGGTTTGGTGCTTTGAACAAGCAATGCTTCTGCATTACCAGCAATGATGGACTTTTACTATAGACATCCAGAGCACACAGTAGAGTGCATGGTGTACGTTTTTGGAACGGTCAATATTTTATACAGTAATTTAAAGTAGAATAGAAATAATAATTTCGACTAACTTACTGTAAGTGAAGATAATTGTTTTCTTAGTGCAATAATGTCAGGGACAGTCCCTAGATTGAAAATTAAAAAATCCTCGAAATCTGACTACTATAATAAGTGTATACCTACTTTGTCCATCTAAATTTCACAAAACATAGTGCTAACTTAGATGTGTTGTGGTATATGCAACGGGTTGATAGATTACATATAGTACCTACTAACCTAGTCGGGTTTGATGACATTGTAGCATTGGCGATGACATGAAATCCACACGATTAGATCTCGGTGTTTTGTATATTCTAATTTATTAAGATCTATATGAATGAATTTAGTGGTGTATTTACAACATAGGCTTACGAATATCGTCAAAGCCCTATTTAATATTCAAATTTAGGAATCCATGTCGCTATTCATGTTCGTAGCGAAAAACTTTTTCTGCCATGATCATTAACACATCAGAGCATTGTAAAACATGTCCACGCTGCACTGTAATGATGAGTTAGTATAGAATACTATACATTGTTTGATGACTTAATAGGAATTGCGTAGAAACTAGGGTACAAAACGATTTAAGTTCAACCGACAACGGTTCCCTAATTTAAATATAGCCACTCATTATCTGTATCTAATTGCTATTTGAGGTCTATTCGCTGTATACTCGAACTAGGAATTAGTTTTACTATAGAGAGTGTCCACCGAACCCTTGACTATTTATACGTGGATCACCTGCGGCTCGCTATTACTTCATAGGTACGATATACCGGAAAACAATCGTTCAAGGAATATCTCTATTTTTCATATCTCTACGTATTGAAAGATTTTTCGGATGCCAGCCTAAACTAGCCCATACAAGTACTTCAACACCTTCGACTGTACGATGCGTAGCTGGCATTTATTAGTATACAAATTGGCAATGTAAAGGTAAGGTTTCTATGGATGAACCAGCAGAGCGTTGAGAGGGAAGCAAGATGGCAGGAATGACTTTACTTCTGAACAACACCACAATTGAGCTAGATAAAAACCGCATGCATTTGGAAGACATTCACATTGCTACAGGATGTTCGCTTTGATAAAATTCTAACTGGTTCGGATGATAGTACTTAAAAATAGTGCGTACACAAAGTATAGAGAAGCTTTGATAAAATTCTAACTGGTTCGGATGATAGTACTTAAAAATAGTGCGTACACAAAGTATAGAGATAACTGATCCTTTCACGGAAACTCGGGCATCAAGCTCAAGTTTCATGGTCAAACAGGCGGTGGAAATGCATAGGCTACCACGGCGAAGATCACCGAAACAAAGCTGAGGCTAGAAGTAAATAACACGAACAAAGTTTAAACTGCACGATATACATGTCCAACTATCCAAAATGTTCAATTGCAAGCAAAAGCGTGTTTCTGCTGGTGTCGTGGTGGACGGCGAACGATCAAAGGTTCTGTCGGTGTAGAAGAGAGTGGCAAGATTAAAGTTTTGACCCCGCATTCCAGACAGCTTTTTTTAGGAATTGTTTGTTATTTTCAAACGAGAACGGAGTTCTGTCAGGCCGTGGCATTGGCTCTTTAACTCCGCTGAATACGTTTTGAAGGAGTTCGGCAGAACATTCGAGCTCCAAAATACACCCATAAGTATTATTTGAATCCAACCCCTCAACAATATCTTGTCGTAAATCGCGACATCGTCTTCAGGAGTGTCTTGTGTAGTATTAAACTTCTCTCTTCCATTCCTGCAATATTTTTGATTGTTTTGTCTTTGTTAGCTACATTACTTCCAATACCAATATGTTCGCACTCCGACGGGTCAGTAATTCTTTTCAAGTAGACATCCGAGCATACGCCGCTCTCTAGTGTGTCCAGTATACAGACCGCATTCCGAATGAGTGCGAACTTTCTAACTTTCTCAGATTTCATGCAATTGTTTTGGTTGTGTAAGTTGCAGCACGTTCAATAAAGTATCTCTCACAGGTTGCAATACTGATTGTTATTAACACGTTTAGCTGGCGAGCGTTGGAAGTTTCGATTGTCTTCTAATGTCGCTGACGAAACGTCAATAAAGCCCGACGTTTCCATTAACTCGAACCAGCGTGTCATCCACAAAACTTCCACAGTGCCAAGAGTATAGATCGTCAGCTAAACCGCCTGTGTCTTCTGAATCACAGTACCTTCTATAGCAATAGACTCCATATCCACACAAGCGTTCTAAAAACCAAATCCGGGTTTTCCTTGTTGATTGTCACGGCGACTGACGGACGGTGCTGATGGTGCAATAAAAGTGCAAGAAGCACTAATGGTTGTTTGCACGTTCTCCAACACCGTTTAATCAGTTCTATCATTGGTAAAATTATCCAAGTAATGTATAAAATCACCGCAAATATCAGGATACGATACGATTACACCGGCTAGCATACTTTCATCTCGTTGAAGATGCAAAGAAGCATTCGACAGTAGCAGACATTATCTATATTCAGAACTCTGGTTTATACAAAACACGTGATGTGTCGGGAAAATCGATGCCATCACCATACAAAATCGCGAAACGACATAATCCACTACGAACTCTCAAAAATGACGCGAAGCACCCTTCCATCGTGTCTCGCACACGTCTGTACCCCTCCCCCCACGCTTTGCCATGAACAGTTTTAACAGCTTTTTTTAACTTCACCAAATCATTTAGAATACGATGCAAAGAGACGCTTGGCTGTACTTTCACAAAATCCCGAATTCAAACCACTTTAGCAAAGGTTTGGTGTCGTGTGCCGTACCATTCGTATACGCAATTCGGGGATGAAGAAGGGCCAAAACTCCCCTAGCTCGCTCACACTGACCTGCATTATAGATGACCACCGCGCCAATTTTCCAACCTTTGCAGCGATGTCCATCATAGCCGTCTCTATCTGCACGACTATCGCGATGCCGTGGTGGCGGGATCCAGTCCCATATAGTCCATCATTAGCCAGAGTCCCGAATAAACCTAACTCATAACCTAATAAGTGTGAGTTCGAGATATCCCCCACCATGTTTAATAGAAAAATAACTCGGGCGCCACTACACTTGTCTTTTTCTCAAAACAACAAATTGGTTTTCCTCAACCACGGTACTGTGTTTATCAAAAATACGTCCACCCAGAGTAATTCTACCAGGGAGCGCCTTCAAAGCGGTACTATTAAGAAAACCGGGAAGTCGCGTTGTTGATAATTTTTCGATGAAACATTCTGGTAGACAGTTGTCAGCTTGGAACTGAATAAGTAGACGTTCAACTTCAGCCTTTTCTTCAGGAATAAGAGTCGGCTAAAACGTCGTGAATTAATCTTTAGCTTTGTCATAAGTGAACGATGCATTTTCATCGCTCACACCTGTTGAGCTTGGTACTGAATCACTGTGAGTAGGTCTTAGGTCGCGATCCACAAAGTCAGTTATTAGTATTTGACCGTTTAGGGTTGGGTTTAGAGGCGTTACATTGCCAAGTTGAACAGCTTCTTGGTAGTAAACGCACTGATTCAGGCGAATAGAGTAATTTAGAGCCCGAGCAGATATTATAGTGGGAGGGGGTTACGAACGGAACGCTTGTCGTCGTACGCACGTTTCCTCCAGTACACACAAGCTGCTTCTGGTTGGACTTCTTAGGAAACTCTATATCACCAAAGCGTTGTCCCGTTGGCAGGGGGTCGTCCCGTGCACACAGATCCCACGGCGACCATGATTCGCTTTGAAGTGTGAGCGGAATAGAGATATTCAGTGTGGCACACACGAGTTTGAAAGTCAGTGCGGTACACAACGTTTATCAGTATTAGCGTATATTGACACGTACATTATGATGTACCAAAAAACAAAAAAGGGTTATGTATCGTTCATACTCCAGTGCACCCGTTGATACACCAAAATAAAAATACAGCCGTAACGTATCTAAGTACAACGTGTACTACAGAGTCTAAATGTATTCTAAAAACTTAAACTATGCTTACATACAACGTGTACTATGCAGTAAAATCTATTTTAACTAATTAGGGATAGATATATTATACCTAGATGAACCTCAATTGTACTTGAAAACCGGTGGAGTGATGCAACAGACAGACCGTACGAGTAGGAAAATCGCTAAGTATATTAATGGCTAGAGAATATGGATTCCAGCGGCTAACCGTTCTTGATCGGTCGCAGCGGATTCACTGGGGCACAACAACCGCTGTAGCGAAGGTGCGATTGACATGGTTTGCTGCCGACGGCGTGGCGACAGATATTCGAGGAAATGCGTGCCACACAATATCGCCACCATGGGATGAAAAATGGTGTTGAACGTGTGCTGACCAGTACGTAGCACTGGATACCGCCATCAGCAGTTTCGCAGACATTGGGGCACGAGCGTGTCAACACCACAAGTGCTTCGGGACGAGTGGAGACGAGGAGCCATGCAACCAGTAACCGGTGGTATGCCGGAAGTGCGAATACATCTAGAGACCACAACACAGATTGTAGGAATGTGTACTGTGCATGTATATAGTGATCGAGCCCTATA
>NBNE01000162.1:0-35564 GCA_002215365.1 Phytophthora megakarya
CATTTTAGCGAAGAGAGCCTGGATGGTGTCTTGATCAGCGATCTTCATCTTGAAGCGACTCACCAACCGTTTTTCCAATCGATGATTACGCGAAATTGACCTAGTAGCACGACAGCTTCCGGGCAGCATTCTTCCAGAACGTACCACGCTACAAAAGGTTTATCAATTACAAAAGACTTGATGTTGACACACGTCGACTTCTTGTTCTTGAAAAAGCCAAAGATTTCCGTTGACATGAGCGCTTTCTCATTCAACGACATAAAGTCCCGAACCGCCGAGGCTTTTTAGACGGAGACTGCTTCTTAGCATCACTCTGGCACGTCCGGACAATGTACTCTTGTTTAGCTTGCCGAGAGGTCGGCTTTCCCAAAACAGCAAATGGCACCTTCATGCTCGCCACACTGTTTCCCGCGTCTGCAATATAGAAGGAACATTAGTGTTGGTTAAGCAACAGTACACAATGTTTTCGTTCACCAACCTTTCTTGTCAGTGCCCGGCTGCGTGGGAGGCACAAGCGCAGCGTGCGACGCACCTCCGCCAATTGGGCCAGTATTCTCCGCTCCGTCCGTCGCACGATCACCGTTCAGGGAGCCAAGCTTGATCAGGTCTGTTAATATGTGTTGCGTAGTGAAACAAAACAACAAATACACCATCAAACGTCATTTGACGTTAGTCAAACCTTTTCCATGCGTTTCAGCGTCGTCAGCTGCTCGCTTCCGCTGCCCTGCTTCTCCCGCGTCGTCGCCGTGCGTCGCTGCCATCATTTCTCCCGCTGTTCAGAAATCAAAGAGTGAGCAGTTCGTAGAGATTCGTACTTAGTAAAGAAACCTTACCAATTTAATACCGGTAATTTCACTTTAACACGATCTTTTCGTTGTTTTCTACTTTAACTTTATATTTCAATAACGTCGATAGCAGCAACGTTGTGGACGGAAAAGCTGCGCCCATTAACGTTGCATGACGCACTCCGAAATTTGATACTCACTTTATTGTGTTTCTTGTTTTTTTGTAGATTAATTGGATAAAGTTACGAAATGTCGACCATCTTTTGCTTAGAGATCCAATCCACCACAGCTCTCACATTATCGTCATAGACTCATGCGAAAAGATAATACCTTGTCTTGTATCGCGTTGGCTCCAATCTGGAGATGATACTAACGTTGTAATTCTTTTCGATTGATTTGGGGTGCACTGCTCAGATACTTATTCAATAAATAAGTCGGTGAAGGGAAGTGAACTACTTTTCTTACATACTAATAACGCGGGCACTCTTCTTATGTAGAGCCAATGCATTCTCTGTATCCCTGACTTCATTCAGGCTATCACGAGCGGGGGGTCAACTACTTTAGGCATACTACTATGCAACCTAAGAACAACCTTCATAATATTGTATATGTTGTTTTGTTTGACTGCTTGTTCACCGCTTTTCCTCTTTCTTATCCCCTCCACTGTATTCACGATTTCGTTCATGCTTGGCTACAGCTAGTAGTACCGCCAATTCACAAAATACTTAAGTACGCTTTGGATTGGACTAAATTCAGCTTAAGTTCGGTTTCATCACCCGTCCAACAAATTCTTACTACATATAATTTTCTAATTCGTCTGATCGAGCTGGTGATGGACGGAATTGTCGTGGCAGTCAGCGAATGATTACATCATACTCGAGGTTTGACTTGCTAAACTTGTCCGATTCGAGTGTTCAATTTTTCTGTCGACGTGGAGGAGTGTTGAAGGATAGTCGGCGAGAAATAGCTGGCAGGCTGCGATATGTGGAGAGGGAATGCGTCGAGCAGCTGCTCCAACACTCTTGTCGGACCCTGCGTAGGTACATACAAGTAGGAGAGAAGCTAAGATCTAATTCACTCCCTCTTTTGCGTTCTAACTCCTAGTGCAAAGTGCTGGTGGCCAAGAAGACCACCGACCAACCGGTTTTGAGCACAAACGTCAAACATCAAAGAGGAACCAAACCAAGGTGTTTTCACCTGCCGTTCCTGGCACCAATCGCGTAAGGATTGCCATGGATGACGACGCTCATAAAGAGAGCGCTGCTGTCACTCGCGAGTGGGGCCACAGCGGGGCTGCCGAACCAACCATCGCTGAGCTCTTCGCTTTGGTACGTGGTATGTCGGACCAGCTGACGAAACTACGAGAGTAGTACAACGGGCTCCGAGAGTTGAAGATGACGCAGGAGAGACGCCTCAAGGATCAAGAGGCTGCGCATGCGCGTGCGAGAAATTCAATGACGTCTCCCATGAACTCAGGAATATTTAGGTCTAGATTGGGTAGAGGGCCAAGGATGCACATAGATTATCTCGGCGGATCTACACCAGCCCACCTGCTGCAGCACCGCGCAAACTGACTGCACCGCCTCAGTATTTTGGCCAACACCAACAGGATTAGGGCCGGTTGTCGCAACTCCAGCGCCTTTACGCCGCGGAACGAGCAAGACTGACAGACACAAGAACGAGCTCAGCTACGGGCAGCCCCTCAGCCTCCGCTTCCAGCGCAGGCGACCTCAACACCTCCACCTCCTCAGGCGCCACAACCCCAGGTCAACCAAGGGGTTTTTCAGCAGCAACAAGCGCTACGATACCCCAATGCTCGACAGAAGAAGTTGACGATCAGACCTTTCAACAGGAAAGAGATTTACGTTGGACTGGATATTGGATTTCTGAAGTGGGGTCGGCGTTTTGAACGACAGATTTTCCTCGCGCAGACTGGGTACGGGCTCTCATGACCTGAGGACGTGAAGTTCGATCGACTGGGACACAATTTGTCCGGAATTGCCGAAAGTATTATATTAAGCAGGTGGAGATGTGGGTGGCGCAGATGCCCAAACTGCAGTACGTGATGGAAAGGATGTTGGAGACGATCAAGACGAATGTGGCACCACCGTAGGCGATGAAGCTGTTTGTGGCACCAAAAATCCAGAAGCGAACGTGGTCGGAACACTACAAGTATCTGATCGCTATTTCTGATGCGTGTGGGCCTGGGTCTGAGTATATGGTGGTGGACGGCATAGTGCAGTATGGGGTGCTTAAGGCGAAAGTAGATAGTGCACGCGTTCATTACCCGCAACATGCTGAGAAGTTGGCTCACTTCGCCCAAACCTGGGAGACTGACCAGTCCAAAGGGAAGGACTTTGGCCGCGAGATGGTCGTAGCTGTGAACGAGCGACGTATTGAGAATCGTAAGTGTTTTGGCTGTGGAGAGGTTGGACATCTACGAGCAACCCGCCCTGAACGTCCTAAGTCTAAAGAGCTGAACTTCTCACTGACGATCTGTGAAGTCTTGGATGAGATGGACGACTTCTGGATCTTGGAAAGTGGCTCGATCAGGTACTTGGTCAAGGACGCTTCCTGGCTTGATGACGCAGAGAGTTGTGAGGATTAGTACACGCAGCCGAATGAAGAGCCGCTCCTCATCACCACGAATAGATCCGTGACATTGCGTGTGGGTGCGAGCGGCAAGGAGCAGACAGTGAAGCTCACGGACGTCTAGTACGCTGTACGCTGAGTGCGTAGTGCAGAACCTCATTCCCTACGGACAATTGGATCTGACGGGGTTTGTGCTGGGGCAGAAGCACGGTCGATGAGTGGTGGCCGCCAAGGGCGGAGGTGACGTCGGTTCGAGGTGGATCGGCGGTGAAATGTACTAGTGGTGACTGGGTAGGTCGAGAAGCAGTCGAGACCTACATCAGAAGTGATCGTGGCTACACTGGAGGAAGTGGCAAGCGGGAAGGACGAGACTGTGAGCGACGCGCAAAAGGACTCATTAGTGGATTTTCACCGTTGGCTAGGACGCCTCAATTATGATGCTGTTGAACGTCTTGCCAGTGTCCCAAGATCTGGCATCACTCTGACGGACAACAGAAGAGTCAACCGCTTTACATGTGCGCACGGAAAACAGTCCAAAAAATCGGCAGTCGACGAAGCGCACAGGAAACCACTCGCAAATACATCGTATTGGAGGAGTCATTTGCTCCAATCTCAAAGAACCGATGAAGCCCCGAGACCGGCTGAACTACCGCTACATGGTGAACTTCGTCAACCACAAGAGCAATATTGTCGCGTGTTTCTAGCGAAAACCGAGGGCACAGCGGCGACGAATTTTGAGCACTTCCTTGTATATATTGAGAAGCAGTTCAACTGCAAGTTATTGGTGCTTTTTACGGACGCTGGGGGTGAGTACAGGAACGTGGACATGTTCTGCGCAAAGACGGGTGTCACGATGCAAAGAGGCGAGGCCAATAATTAAGCGAACAATGGAAAAGCGGAACGGATGTATAGAACCAGCATGAACATGGCCAGATGCATGATATTTGCGTGCAGATTACCTTTAAGCTTCTGGGGCGACACAGTACAATATGCGGCTTATATTCTAAATTGATCGCCGACAAACTCCAACCCGGGAAGAGATTCGCCGCTCAAGGGTCTGACGAAGGGGACACCGTCGCTAGGCAAGAACGTGGTGTTTAGGTCGCCATTTAGGGTGTACAGGGATCCACGAATCAAGAATTTCGCTCACCGTGCGCAGCAGGGGATGATTGTGGGTGTGAGTGAGGATACTAAAGGCAGTCGGGTTTATCTGCCTATAGCCCGAGTCGATGTGACGACGCAGCATGTGAAAAACGTTGAAACCCTGGATAGAACTTAAAACGAGCATGCCCAGAGGAGGTATCTCCAGGAGGAGCCAGCGGCGATAAGGATGAGTCCACAGGAAGAGCTGCTGGAGCTGCTGAAGCAGCTGGATTTGGAGGGGCTGGGCACAAGAATGTTCAGACGAGAACTGACAAGAAACGTGTGGAGAAGAAAGCGTGGCAACGCGAGAAACACGTGACGCGATCGGTTGCACGGGAAGGCGCTAAGA
Source organism: Phytophthora megakarya (assembly GCA_002215365.1). NCBI lineage: Eukaryota > Oomycota > Peronosporomycetes > Peronosporales > Peronosporaceae > Phytophthora > Phytophthora megakarya. Next base: position 4,870 of record NBNE01000162.1, read on the forward strand.
AGGCGGATGAGTCCGCGGAACAGAAGAAGCCGTGATCAATAGTGCGGTCCCACGAACTTTGGACAAGCTATGCGTAGCGAGAACATGGTTGGATGGGTTGAGGCCATTAAGGAGGAGCTGCGTGTCCTCGAAGTGAAGGGAGTGCGGAAGGTGATGCGTCGCCCGCGAGGCGCGCGTGTACTTCACATGAAATGGGTCTTTAAGATGAAAAGGGACGCTGAAGGATTAATCCAACGTCTGAAAGCGACGTTAGTCGCGTGTGGAAATGAACAGGGGTTTTGCGTCCATTACAGAGTGACATTTGCCGCAGTAGTAGAAATGCCAATCGTCAAGTTGATATTCGTACTGGCGCGCAGATGGCGGGTGCCTGCGAGGCACGGTGATGTTCCCAATGTCTACAGGAAAGCAGACAAGGAACAGGACGTGGAAATTTACGCTCACGTGCCACCGGGAATGATGATCTCAGAAGAACTAATGAAGCTACTGGGTGTGACAAGCGAACACGCGCTCGCACCGGAACTGAAGAAAGCGCTATATGGGTTAAAGCAGGCCTGGTGCCTGTGGAGCACGATGCTGCACAAGAAACTCAAGTGAATTGGTTTCATGTAGAGTCCGGTGGATATGTGTGTTTACTCTAGGCGCACGGCTGGAGTATTTGTGACTTAGCGCCTTTGGGCTTCCCGGGGTAAAATTTCTTGACACCCTCGAGGCCGACCCTTGGGACCCGAGAGTGCAAGTCGAGATCCCTCGGGGCGTCCAGGAGTAAGGTGTTTAGGCATCCCTCCGGGACCAACTCCCGGGCCCCAAGAGAGCGGGTCGAGACAGCGCGGGGTCAGGACGAGGAGCAGGAGTCAGACAGGAGGTCTACGGACATCCGGTTTAGAATGATCCGTAGTCACCGCATGGTGAAACCAAGTATTTTAACCTGGGCCTTTCTCGAAGTGTCGCCGCAGGTTGGCGACTTAATAATTCAGTCTCACTTTTCCCTTCTAGCACACAGAGCTCGTTTTTTTCGCTTTCACGAGAAAGCAGAGCACTGCCACACTAAGGAAGAGTTCGCGGCCTGGGGGTCCGCGTCTGGAGTCTAAATCCCCAAGGTAAGCTTTTAAGTCCATTTTCCGGGTGTCCCCAAGGAGGCACCAATCATTAATTCAGGAGCACGGTCTGGCCGGCACTGAGTATGCACTTCATATTGCTAGGGTCTCCCCCATTACTGACGGCCGTCGCCGGCGGAGTCTCTAGCCGAAAGGCACAGAGTGTATATTTCTAGTTGCGTAGTAATCCCTCCCCCAGGGCTCAGGTAGTGCCCCTGGGAGATTGTTTTGTTAAAATACCTATTTCGCGTACTTATGAAGTGAGGACCTTCTAGAAAGTCCTCAGGGGTTGATTTTCCCTGATCCAAACAACCGTTTCGAAGGAGGTACACAAGGTGAAGTAATTGACCGGCTTCCCGGGACTACTCATCCGTAGCAAGTTTCCCCGGGAATCTACGGTCATGAGCAAATCTCCCGTCCAGGAGGAGCCGTCTATCCACAGGACCTTCGGTTCTAACACTCTGATCCATTGGTGCGTACGCAAATACCCATTTGCGTCGTGGCACGGGAGCAAAAGCTCCAAGCGCTACATCACATATCGATCGTAGTGGGGCTTTGCGTCGACGATCTGCTCGTGACTGGAACGGAGAAGAGTGCCGTAGATGCATTCTTCAGTGAGCTCTGTATAGGCCTGGGGCGAGGCCCACAAGTTCTTGGGCATGCGTGTTGAATACAGCGATGAGAACGGATACCACCTAGATCAAGAAGTCACGATAGCCGACATGGTGAAAGAGCATGGAATGGAAGATGTGGACGGGGTGCGCGCCAATTGGATTTGAATGGAATAAGGAGGCGGATGAGTCCGCGGAGGAGCTACTGCCGAGTGCGGGACGTGCAGATGCAATTACTGTGTCTAAGTTTCAGTCGCTTGTGGGAAGCCTCCTAGGCGCATGCGTCCAGACATCGCCTTTACCGTACGCAAGGCGTCGCGGCGTACACACAGTCAACTATGACTCGCTGAAAACTCGCTAAACGCATTGTGCGCTACTTGGTGGGCACGAGAAGCCTGCGCTGGAGAATGAACGATGGAGTGGCGGCCAGAAATGTGATCCAGGTTACCGGGAACAGTGACGCGGGCTTTGTCGCAGATAAAGGTGACAGGAAGTCTGAAACTGGCAGGCTAGTGATGGGGGACGGAATGCTGATCAGCAGAATGTGTAAGAAGCAATATGGAGTGTCTCTATCAACTATGGAAGCCGAATATACGGCGGCTGCTGTCGTTGGATAGGAATTGTTGGGTGTGTGCGAGCTACTTAGAGAATTGAAGCTCCAGTGTGAAGAGCCAATGAAGTTGCGTGCCGATAACCAACCGGTAGTGAAGCAGTTAGAAGAGGAGAAGGCTTCGGCTAAGGCCAATCACATCGAGGTGTGAATCAAATTCGTCGTTCACGAGACAAAACCGTGAGTGCTGAAGCCTGAATTCTATGAGGGCAAATCAATACCAACAGACCTGCTGACTCAATTCCCTCCGGCGCCAAGACTTGCTCAGCTACGCGCGCTCATAGAACTGCACTAAAGAGGAAGGTGAGGTGCGGAAAGTCATCCTGTAGACGTGGAGGAATCCTCGGCAGACATTGACCAAACAGCGCTGTACGATTTGGCGGAAGGTGTGGTTGACAAGTCGTTACTTCGTAACTTGTCGGGTCTCTCGTCCCGAATGGTGGCCCTAGGGAGACTCGCTGTCGAACTCCACCTCCAGCCTGCGATCCGCGGCAACCGCCGTGTCCAAGAAGTTGTCGACGCTGCGGATTCTGTTGAAGGATAGACGGCGAGAAATAGCTGGGAGACGGCGATGTGTGGAGAGGGAAAGCGTCGAGCAGCTGCTCCGGCACCCTTGGCGGACCCAGCGTAGGTATATACAAGTAGGAGAGAAGCTAAGATCTAATTCACTCTTTCCTTGCGTTCTAACTCCTAGTGCAAAGTACTGGTGGCCAAGTAGACCACCAACCCACACTTGTGTAGCCAACGATATTGATCCGTCGTAGTAAGTCTTCTGAATAGCAGTTGCGAAGGCAGTTCTGGTAGAAGTGGAATGAGGTGTTCTACAGGCAACAGCCTGCGAGATGTCTGTATTTTGTGGTTATTCTTTAGGTAAGCCTCTAGAATGTAGTGTAAATAAAACCCACTGGGATAAATCCACCAAGTGGAAAGCCCAGGCACTCTCGATACAATTACGGGACAAACAGCCCAGTCACCCATATGCACTCACCGCTGTGTCAATTAGTACATATTCGCAACAGTAAGAAACCACTTGTCAACTTCACCTTGGTACTTCAACACATTGTCTCAGCTAAAGTCTCGATACATCACCTTGGTTGCGCGCATTTTCACCATACTAATAATAAGGTGAGGCATATTGTGTTACTGATCGGTTTAGTGATCGAACTCTAATATCCATTCCTGAAAGGCGTAGGTATCCTATCAGGTTGACCGCCTAGAAGAACATCCCTTGAACCTCATACCACTCATAACCCTCGATTTTCGTTCTGCCCTCTTTCCAGGATCGGTTTGCTCTCGCTTGCTATACTTGCTCCTTCTGTCCACCGCTCCATCTTGCCATGTCATTATCCAAGTGTTCTTGAATCGCTGTACACAACTCGTGCTCGTCTAGCCACATGGGCTTGCTCCACATGGAACTTCTCCCTTGATCCATTTGCAAGACAGTCCGCCACCTTCTTATATCACCGATAATGGTGTGTCCATGTCGTCACTTCGCACCGGTCTGCCAACCGCATCGATATCCGGTATCAATGTTGTATTTTTCGAGTCTTAGGCATTCGCCGTTGTGACTTCCACCCTATGATGAGGGCACTATCGCCCACCAGATGCACTCTAGTCCATTGTGACTCCACAGTCCTCGTCACCAATCTTTGCAGCCCAACGAATTCTGCAACATTATTTGTCATCCTACGCTGCCCTAGCGCTGTCGCCGCTGCCCAAATACGTTGAAAATTCGTTCCTTTCCCCATCGACTCCACCCATATGCTTCCACTACCCCAAGGCCCGGGATTGCCGCGCGACCCTCCATCAAAGAAACCCACGTGCACATTCCGATCGCCTGTCAAATCCACTTCCTGCGTCGTCGCGTTGTTGAAGTCCCCATCTCCGTTGGTTAGGACAGGGTCAAATCTACAGTAAACCAGAACGTATATACAGAAGATGAGGTTGATTTACAGAAACTGAGTCAAATCTACAGAAGATGGGTGAGGATTGCAGCGTTTCTACAGTGGCATCCAGCAGAAATACAGAAGCGATCACATTGATTGGTCAATGTACCTGGACCAAAGTAGGGCTTTCATCGGATTGGCCAAACTCAAAATAGTACGGACTTAACTGGACTTTTTTGAGCAACAACAGCGATATTACATGTTTCCTTCGAAAGTACATTTCGCTCTCTCTTAGGATGCCAAACTACACATGGGAGTTCGTTCGTTCGTGTGAAAATGAAGTAGCAGTAGATGATTTTATTGATCTACAGAAGAATTGCTTGAAGCTGAAGAGTCAACTAGAAAAATGCCAAGTTTGTTCACCCAACGTGAACCTCCACAAAATGGGCTACTGCCTGTACAAGTATCTACCTCTCCTTTCGGGTCGTGCCCTGAGCTCGGTCAAGGCGTGCCGCTGCGTGGCGAAGGGGCAGGTATGCAAGAAGGGGGGTGGAGTCAAGCTGTTAAAATCAAAATCAATTCGGAAGTCGACATCCAAGATGCGTAAATCTATGGTACAAAGTTTCCACTCTTCGACGAAGACATTTACTACAGTCATAACTGCGTCTTCTGGGTGCGTAAGAATTCTATCGCCGAGTCTTCCTGTTGACGCTGCTGATGATGTTGGTGTTGGCGTCGTGTTAGGTATAAATGATCGCATCTGGGACGGAAACGAGTATCGTTACAGAGTGCAATGGAAGGATGAGCCGAGTGGCTATCGGTGGGACGACTCCTGGCTTACTGATACCAGTCTGCGTGGAGGCGGTTCTCATGATGCATGTGATATTGTTGATCACTGGAAGAAATCGAAATCTGCATCCTTTTACGAATGCTGCCGTTCCAATTGAGCGTATGCGAGTTACTGAGTGATTTTTTTATTTAGTTGGCGTCTTGTTGTGTGTGAGTTGGAGGAAACTTCAAAATGACTAGAAGAGGATGACCAAGAAGTCTGTGCTGTACAAATAGAGGTATGCAAAGGATCTCCATCTGTATACTTTGCTTCGATTCTTATCATCTTTAATCATATGACGTTTTTAACATGGTAACTTGCAACACTACAGGAGTCGGCTTTTTGTCACTCCATCTGTCCATCTGTGACTATCGGACTCGTTTATTAGCGAGCGCAATTTCCGATTGCGCTCGTTAGTTTTCCCCCAATTCATCCGTCTGTGCCTCGATCGCAAATGAAACTAGCAAGTGCAATTGGTTTCTTAAGGTGTTGAGACGTGCCAGGAATCTAAACAAAGTCACATTTATCATAGCAAGCACCTTTTGAGTTGTGTCGATTCTCCAAAGATGGAAATTTCTCTAGGGAAACTTCTTACGAAGACCTGGGTGTCCACGTTGGAACGGTGGTAACGGGCAGCTCGTTACCTCAATACATCAATGCTCGACTTAAGGTCTTCGCCGGTGTTACGATGTACAGGCAACACTCTTTTCCTTGAATGCGCGGGTTCATGTGATCGAACCCAAACCGATGATGTCTTCGCCCATGTCCAGAGCTTCTACCACTTGTGTTACTGGACTATCGTACGTTTCTGTATTCGCAGCAATTATTGATGAACGGAACTGACAACGATTTGTGACGGCACTGCATAACGGTTCACACCTGTAGGTTTGTCAGATAACACGATAATAGAGGTCTTCTCGTTCACAAGTGTATCCATGGCCTGCTTGTACAAACGGTCAAGAGTCGTGACAGTGCCAGGAGCATCATAAGCAGCAGAGCACGTTGCATCCAACCTCCAGCGTCACTTGTCTTGAAACCTGAAATTTCTGAAGTGTATAATATGGCTCTCCCACATCCTAAATTTTGAAATTTATATTTTAAAAATAATATGCAATGTTGATGTTGTCTATTTGTGAGCAATCAAGAAATGAAGCAAACCTCAGATTCAATATCTAGAGAACCTGGACAATATACTGCTTCGTTTAAAAAAGAATGGCTACTTTGAGCTTGTGGAACACTTAAGTAAGGATCTCAGGCAATCAATGCGAAATAAGCGGTGCAAATAAGAGTTCATTGTGCAGCCCAGTTGATAATTAAAGAAAATCTACAGTGGAAATACTTCGGGAACAGGTTAACATTAGCAGCTACAGCTACATAGGGATAACAGATACTTAACAACCGATCGGTCCTGGAGTAAACGATACTATTTAGCCTTCGTAATACCCCTCTTGAGTTGAATTAACCTGAGCGTTGACTATAAACCACCGTAGCCACTTCAACGTTGGACCCTTCTAATGTGATGGATATAGACCAATCGATTATGCCAGGTGTGCACACAAATAAATAGTCTCGGCGGACTACTCTGCACACGTCTACACCTTGCCTACCCCTTCTGTACAAAGCACCGTCCTCCTGTAGATTTGTTGGTTTTACCTGTAGATATATATTCCATCAATCTCAATCGGTCCAACTTGAGTTTGACGATATTATGCATCTGGTATGCCGTTATCCCCTTCTACATCGGTTTACTCTATCCCAACTAAGGTTCTTCGGGGCGTCTGCAATCCGTGAATGCTGTCTTTCATATTTTTTGTATTTTAGATCGAGCACTGAGCGCCTTCTTCTCGCTAACTCTGTTGATCAGATCTTTGTACCTTTTCCTGGATTGTGCCCAACGACGATGCCCCGCCCATAGTGGACGCATTCTCGTGAGCGATGGGTGGGGGTATAACGTGAACCTTCCTCACATCGACCCCTAAAAACTCGCTTCAGTTGTTGCTATATTTCCTGTTTTGCGTTGAATTTCGGTTGGATGCCCTCCTCACGTATGGTTCACCTCCACACCCAAATCACTGGCCGTAACCTCGAAGATATTATGCTTGTCGTCGAGAGGGTGTGTCAACCTGAGTAATTTTTTATTTATTGGCCGAAAAGCTAGTTCCGGGTAAGCTGCCAACAGCGCTAAACTCAAATCCCTAAAGAGATGTGCCTCTTTACTGTTCATAGGTAAAGTCCGCCCTGTCGGCTGAAAAAAAAGCCTCTCCCTTAGCGACATAACAGACCTTCATAACGAGGAAATATGAAAAACACGGACGGAAAAACAGGACAAGACTTTTAAAAACTGCAAAGTAGCACTTTATGCCCACCTTCCATTCACTATATACCTAGCCCCAATGTCTCACCCAAGGCAGAGTGGCTGGTACAACTGAGTACACACTAAACTCGACAATACCAGGGGCAGCAGCATCCACCCCCCCCAGAAGGGCCGACCTCGACACGATGAACGAAGCCCCACAGCGGACAGACAGAGTGGTGGCATTGGCTTGGCTCTGCACAAGAAGTGCTGGCGCTGGCCATTGCGGACGCGGAGATGCCTCGACTTCGTGCAGCTTGGTGTCGGAGCTGCACTCGGCAGACGATCGACGGACGCAGCACCGATGGCCCTGCGACCGCACTTTGATGTGATGGTGATGGTCACAATAGGCTTGGAGGCCACGCTAGAGCTGCTGTCGTACCCCGTGGTGCTGATGCGACGAGCAAAGCGGAATCGACGTTGCGCGTGGTGTCAGCATGGACATTACTGTGAGGTACGTTTTCCATGCGTGATATTGGTTGTTATCGTGCTAATACTAATCTTATATACGTATGATTTTGTATTGTGCGCTATAGATAAATGTCTGAAGATCATGCTCAAAATGTTGCGTTTGGTTTTGATTTACCTGTACCGATCGAGTTGAAAGAGCAGCACTTCTGGTGGATCTTGTACCGATCGAGTTGAAGGCGATGAAAGAAGCAAACAGTATGTTGAGAGCAGGAGCTGGATGGCATGTATTGTCAATTAGTGCATCCTAACTGGTCTAGCCCTGTGTTTATTGCAACTGGGTTGCCTCTACCTCGAAGTACGTCTTCTCAACGAGCTTTCGCTGTTCCTTGTTGAACTTGCAAACTTCCGCCATAGGCAAGATGCTGATGGGTTCCCAAGTTGGTTCCCAATCAACAAGATACAGAACTTTGCCGCCTTTCAACTTCGTTTTGTCCAACAGTTTCTTCAGGTAGTACGTGGGCCGCTCTTGCAGATCTTCACCTGTAGGCAGCACCCACTCTACTTCGCCGTAGTCTTCGTTCTCGAGGACAGCACGTATCGCTGCCTTGGTTATACGATACCTACCCACCTTCAGTAGAACTCGCTTCACAGCTTCAGCCCAATCCGAGAAGGTGTCCGGGCGACAATGGCGCACATTCTCAGGTATCTTGCTGCAGCTACATCGATCCTACTCTTGGACTTGTTGACCTTCAGTATACCGACACAAAATCTGTGAAAGGGTTTGATCGGGAGTGGACGTGAACTAGGTGGTGCTGTAGACATAGTGAAATCGACAATGAACACGCATATATATAAAGTGCACCTGTTACTATCAATAGTTGTAGAATTCTCGTTTTAGGTAGAATGTTCTTGGATGCATATTAAGGCTTTTATTATCGTTGGTTACACAAAGCTTATTTTTGCAAGAATGTTGCTGGCTGCAGCATTATAAAAAGTATATGAGCTGCAATACCGTGCTTCATCGAGAAATTTTCATTGATTCAAACTGTGAAAGGTTAACTACAATATTGGATTAGTCTAAACTAAGCACGACTCCATTGTTGGCCGGACGACCTAGAGGTCGCGCCGTTGTCTGATTTCTTGGGCGTTTGCGCACACCTCGATATACCAGCGTTTCGCGGTCATCCAGGTCAGTGTTGCCACGGATCTTGAGAGCGAGCAGAATGTGGACACAAGATCCCAACTTGAAGTGATACCGGCATGGGCACGTTTGAAGGCCGACGTCAACCGCCCAGCCTTTCTTGTGCATCCCGTATCGTTCCATCAAGGCTGTTAAAGTACTCAATTGAGCCGAAACCGGCACGTTATCTACGGTACGACGTCTGTCTTCGTCGTAGATTCGTGGGCTAGGAAGGCTCCCAACGCGTACAATGTTGGAAGCATCCATGATTTCACTCTCACTTACCAAGAATGCAATGCTGTTCCTGGAGATGGCCTTCTCAAGCATCGATGCATGGCGGTAGCACGTCGAATTAGACGAGCATCGGGTGAGGTCGTATTTTCAAAAGGGCGTGATTGAATTATTTACCTTTCGCACAACCTTTCGAAGTTGATCGAGTAGAGTACCCATCCTGAGCTTACGTTGCAATGTTACGTCTCGCTTATAGGCTGCGTTGTATGATTCGCAAGGGTTGTTAGTGATGACAAACTCACACGGAATGTTGAAGCACTGCCACCTCCACACTCGCTGGTTCATCCAAACGCTAGAAAAATACGAAATAAGCTGCTTCAGGTCATGCACCTTGGGCGTTCCTGGACATCAGCTAGCTTATTCAAGTACTCTGTCTCGCTCACCGTATAGTGCAGATTGTGCAAGTCGGTCATGACGGACTTGCCAACGGTAGGTGGCAATGTTCGAGTTTTTTCAAAGATCGTCTTCGCAACATGAAAGTAGCACATGAGGAAGCAGAACTCAGGATCTTGACCAAATACTTCATTCAATGCATTCCACTGCGCGGCATCCGCGTCTCCCATAGCAAAGCGTACTCGTAAAGATTTGCCCGTCACGTCTTCGAATGTACGTTTCAGCAGCCGGAGGACCTCCGTAAATTGGGGTTGTTGTTGCTGAGAAACGATGAACAACGCGAGGGGGTGGAAACGCCGTGCGCGATCCGAAATACCAACGACGATAACAGGGTATCCGAATTGCGTTAATTTGTAGGTTGCATCGAGGTGTAGAATGAATGATCCAGGATCGCGGTCAGCCTGCCGCAGCAGCTTCTTCGTTGTGACCCCCACAACAAAAGGATTGCTGTCGAAACCGTTTCCCATCACAGGAATACCCTCGCTATCCAGACTCCAGCAAATTGTAAAGGATGTAGTCTCCTCTTCGCGACCAGTAAAAATGGTATCGCGGATTTTGGACCGGACAACGCCGAGAAGATCGCTCCCACCAAGTCGTCCAGTGACATGATAGTGGACAAGGCTTTGGACCGAAGCAAGCGGTGGAGTGCTTGCTTCATCAAGGCTGAAGCTCTGGATAAGCCCGTCCCAAATTCTATTTGCCTTTAGACCCTGTGCTGCCCAGTCCTGAGCAACTCTTTTTATTTCCGCCGTCATGTGCGGTTTGCGAGGCGAACGCACAGATGTGATGGGAGAGTATGCCTCTTCGACTGTCACCAGCGGCAACATGCTGCACCGCAGCACGCGAGCACGCCATTGGCATTGGGATGTAGAGGTCGAGTGGGAACACGTGGTCGATATGCAACGAAGTAATTGAACTCTCATAGCGTGAGGTGCGGGAAGCATACACACATGACAGTGACTGAGATCACTCTTGTCAATTTTGAAGCGCTTGAAGTCTTGGAGGAGCATATCGGCGTCTTCGCGCGACATCGCAGACACAAGAGCCACCCACGGATGACGAGGCATGGCGTAAATTGGAAGAAGGTGGTAGTGCTGGGTGTTCTTGGATTCAGTTTTATAATGAATGGAGCTGCTTGCAGCAAACTCCAGATTGTTCACCTTCCCTTCTATTATCTATAATTGTTGGTTTTGTGCTCGAAAATACATTTGCCCTGTTTATATATATATGGTTTTAGAACTTTCTTGCTAACTATTGGTGGCTCTCCTCTGTGATACGTGGCACAAATAAATATCAAGTGCCAGTAGTATAGATTTGGTGTGTGTACATTACTTTGTAGTGCAAACAGAGCGTCCTCCTTCACAACGTCCCCGACAGTTTTGTTGGCAGCGTCTGTCAGGAGATTGGAGTAATAGCTCCACCGCTGTGTTCTCCCTTGCCCGTCGTGCAATTCAATCGAACGTAGAGGTAATCGTTCGAATGTAGAAGTCATGAAGTATCCTCTTGTCTCTCGTCTTTGTTTTACCATCTTAGTCAGTAGTCCACACCCGACCTCCCGAAACGCACAGCGTAGTCCACATTTTTGCCATTCAGTGCGGAGCCCACAGCTAAATCTAAGCTGTTGTCGCAATTCCCTGGCTGTCTATTCTTCGGTTTAGGTGATTCTTCCATCGTCGCTGACTTCAGGACCACCCGAAGCCTTGCTGTAGACCACAGATCGTGGTTTATCTCTAGTTTAGGCGTCAGATCCACAGGAATCAGGTGTTCCGCCGTCCCCGCTCCCAGTGTCTGCCGGTCCATTGTACAGCCTTGTTTTCTGATAACACCCATCCTGCCACAGTGGTGGACCTCATCGCTAGCAGCCCTGTATTAATATTTGGCACGCCCAACCCTCCTAGCTATCGACGCTTGCACCCAGACCGTTGGTGTACTTGCATCCAGACTGTTGGTGCTCTGCTCGGTACAGCAAAGGATGAGTTCCACACAAAGTTTCGAATTCTCCAATCCGCTTCTCGCAGTAGCTGCGCTGTTGGCCACGCATGTCACGAGATATACTGTACAGCAGTTTCGGTATTATTATCGCAGCAGCGATAGCTGCCCGTTGTTGCGCGGTATTGGTCTTGCACACCGCCAACATTAACCTTACCATCAATCCTTTGAACGCCTTCTTCCAGGCTTCAGCTGTGGTATCCTGTTCACCCACAAGATGTCCCAAATATCTGATACATGGTGACTCCTCCACACACTCTGGTTCCTTCCCTGACTCCTGCTGTGTCACGAAATATGTAATGTTGTCTAGTGGGTTTGGCATCTTGTCTAGCCACACCGCTGTCGACTTAGCCATGTTTAGTCTCAAACCTGAGATGCGTGAGAAGCGACTGCCGCACTTATTACCGCCGAATGCATTTGTCTGGTTGCAATGTAGATTGCAGTGTCATTAGCGTATCCCGTAATTTTTGAGCCAGGGCGATGATATTTGCGTCTCCGTTCGAACACCCTGGATGGCGACGCCGGTGTGTACTTCATCATAGAGTAAGTCTTCCGCGATGATAAACAATATGGATGCAAGTGGACACCCCTGTCTGATCCCACTGGTGACTGATACTGCTCGTGATAATTCTCCATTAGCCATGAAACGTACAATTGTGCCTGTGTGCACCTTTTCCTATACTCTGTAAAGCTTTGGCGGTAAACCTTTAACTTTAAGTACTTTCATCAGGAAGTTCCTGTTCAGAGAGTCGTAGACTTTGGCGAAATCTAGCATCAGAACTTGAGCTCCACTGAGGCTTTTGTCGCTCCTGCAAGCCATCTTGGCCGCCTCTAATAGATCTTTCGCCTCGTGTACAGCCTTACCCGGGATAAATCCAAAGTGTGAACTGTGCACCAAACCTCGGATATTGCTCCTAAATCTCCACGCGAGAACCCTAGCAAAAAAGCTTATAATCTGTGTTAAGCTGCACTATAGGCCGATAATTTAGCGGGTACCCCCTTTGCTGATGATGACTATATGCGCCTTTAAAAACGCTTTCGGGGCCACTCCGTTTTCATAACAAATATTGAACACCTTCGTGAGGATGGGAGTGAGACGGTCGACGTAATCTTGATACCAAGCGTTGGATAGCTGATCAGGTCCGCATGCCTTGCCTCTTTTGCACCTCTGAATCGCTGCGCTTACTTCCTGTTCTGTATATTCAGCGTCTACGTCTGCCATGTTGACCGGCGTTCACAAAGTGTGATACCGCGATATGTAATCATCCGTCTCCTTTTCCCCTCCGTTTCACCATTCAGAATTTGTTTCCAGCTGTAGCTATGATGTTGGCTTTGTTGTGCTGTTGTCGGTCGCCATTTAATTCTGAGTACCTTTCACTGACTTATGAGTAATCTGTGTTTTCCTTGTAATTTCGAGTAAAGTTTGGAAATCTGAGTAAATCAAATGTGTTATTTCGCTTGCTTTTGCGCTTGTCTTACTTCTGAGAATACGCGCTACAACTTGGGGTTGCACAGAATACAATGAGCTGGTAATGGCAACCAGGTGTTAGGAATGAGTTCATTTGAGTTGGTTGCTGGAGCTCATGTACAAGTACTCCTCTTCTTGCACCACTACAAAACAAACCAAGTCTAGTACAAGTTTCTTGAAGTCTGACAGTTAATCTATGGGCTCCTCTGACGACGAGTCAATAAGCGGAAGCAGCAGCGATGAGAGTGCATTTACCAGAGAACTCCCCTCCCTCCCAAGCTCCCACGACGTGATTACACAGTCGTTGGGGTGTTTTCAAGTGTTACAGATGCACTTGCTGGTATGGGAGTGGCTCAGGCAACATGTACTCCGTGTTGTACAACTACGGGAAAAAGGTAACGGACAGCGGGCTTTGGGTGCAAAACCCACAGCGAATGCGGAAAACGCTTTCGTGTCGGGTTTTTCGACGTTGGAGAAGGCAAAACTGTTACGTTAGAGGAGTCTGGGGAGCACACAACGGAAGTACTGCCAACGTCAAAGACCGGAATCAATCCCTTTCTCAAGCGTGAGTCCGACGATATTCTTCGTGGTGGTGCAGGTGGACAGAAAGCGGGCAAACTACTCGGAGAGAGGCATGCAAAGAATGTTATGTTGAACGCTATCCTTCTAATGGAGAAGCAGCTCTCCAATCGAAAGGTGTATCTTAATAACAAAAAGAGAAAAGAAAAAATGGCCTCCAAACGCTGTTGCCTCCTGAGTTAACCTTTAGTTTACTCAGGGTTAGGTACTATTGACGGCTGTGCCTCCAGAACACAGGAGAGGCCGTTTTACTCAGAAAGTTAGAGAAATTCTTTGTTTACTCAGGAGTCAGTGAAAGGTACTCAAAATTAAGGTCATTCCGCTGTTGTCTGACCGGTCCACCCTCATACATTTGAAAGTAGGGATGACGTCGTCCCCAAACTTCGTCGAAATGCTCCGAAAAAATAGTGTTGATGCTTTTGAACTCCATGCATTCCTGGATATTAGAGTTCTGCGTCGCATGACCCTTCACCCTTCTTGTATTTGCTGGATCTGGGCAATTAAATCTCTGCGGTGACTGCTGTCCTCCTACTATCCGCGATGCACTTTCCTAGTCGAACCTTTAGTCGCTTGATGCGTTGTCGACAACCATTGAAGGTTCGTCGTCTGATCCCTTTTTTAGAGACCGCATCTCCTTCACCGCATTGTCTTTAAATTCCTCCCACACCCGCGCTGCGTCACTCCAGGATGTGGTCTCTAAACGAATACTTAACTCATCGATCTTGTGTTTGGTGAGACTGGTTGTAGCAGCCAGCACATACCGCGGTGGTGGATACACTTGACCTCTCCTCTTGACCCTGATGGCTCCTGCTGGAGGATACAGCTCCATTAACACCCCGCGATGGTCCGGTGTCAATCCGTATGATATGGAGCATCCTCCATTATTACCCCTCTCACCCATGTTTTTGCTCCTGCTTGAATATACCACCGATCAATCCTCGATGATACTGCGTTCCCATTGGGTGTCTTGTGCTTGTACGTATGGTGGTCACTCTCGTACTGCCGCAATTTGCATGCTGACGATGACGGGGAATGTTGTATAATATCCCATATCAACCAACACTCTTTTGTCCACGAATTATTCCAATTGAGCTGCCCCAATATCCGCTGTGGTCCTATTGCTGCTGCGGTCTACATCCAACTGTGTAACACAATTAAAGTCCCCTCCGCAAATCAAAGTCATGTCGTCAGGAAATGGTATTTGCTGCAATTGAGTGAACAATTTCACTCGCACCGCTCCCAGTGATGGAGCGTAAAAATCCACGAACAAACATCTTCTGTCATCAATGACTCCTTCCACCACCATGGTGTGTTCATTCCAGAATTCCTCCCCCCATGGCCGTAGATGTCGGATTTTACGGTACGGATTCACGAGAATTGCCACCCCCGCGCTCCTACCTTCATCAGACGACCAAAAGGATAGGGACAGTGCCATCGATCTCTACCGAGAAAGCGAACACGCTACCGGACGCAATCGACGCTGTCCGTGACAGGCTGTCACTGCAAATCCCGAATGCGTCGTGCACGGATCCGTACTTCGCGAGTCCCAAAGTACCCTTTACGTGGTTGCCAAGCGATACTGTCGCATTCAGGGAGGTTTAGCGAATCTTTGCAGATGCAGTGCTTCTCTCCTTCCCCGAATTTGAAAAACGTTTTTACGTATATGCTGATTCCAGTGGCACTCACCTTGGTGGGATTATTATGCGAGAAGGCAACATCGTCGCCTGCTACTCGCGTAGCTTAAACAAGCACCAAGTGAACTACACTACCATGGAGCTAGAACTTTTGTCGATCGTGAAATTTCTGAAAGAATACTGCACAATGATCCCTGGCTTTTCAATAGTAATTCACACCGACTATAAAAACTTGATTTATCCGACGGAAACAAGTTTACGGGTCAAGCATTGAAAATTGCTGTTCTCGGAGTATCGATTGACGATGACATATATCAAGGGTGTGAAGAACGTTAGTGCCGATGCCTTCTCACGCATGAGTTTCGCTACCGAGAAAGCGAACTCGCTGCCGGACGAAATCTACGCTGTCCCTACAAATCCCGAATGCGTCATGCATGGGCCCGTACTTCGCGAGCATCAAGAAACGGATGAGATGTTCCAAAAGATTATGACGGCGTGTCTTGCTGGCACAAACAACCCTGATTATCAGTTAATGCCGCTGCTCGGATGCACGCCAGTTGCGTACCACAAGCGAGTGGTCGTTCCGGATTCGCTTCGAGATGACTTAATTTCGTGATATAATCATAATTTAGGGCATCCAGCAAACGAACGTCAATTTAAAACGATGCGCCACACATTCTACTGGCCAAGTATGGAAACTACAATTGCTAAGTTCGTCAAGAAGTGTGTTACATGCAAACGAGCTAAGGTGCATGGAGGAAAACAAGATTACGGTCTGCTGCCACCGCGCACAATGACCACTGTATAACCTTTTGACATCGTACACATTGACCTAATTGGCTCGTATGAGGGTAGGTTTTACGGAGTAACGATGGTCGACCAAGCTACTCGATGGCTAGAAGTAGCGGTTCAACCAAATAAAGAAGCACTCGCGACTACCGAAACATTCGATCGCGAGTGGCTCTGCAGCTACCCACGACCTCGGAAAGTGATCCATGACCAAGGCCCGGAGTTTACAGGCGGAGAATTCCAAGAGTTACTACGAAGTTACGGGATCAAGGCAAAACCAATAACGTCGAACAATCCACAAGCCAACGCCATCTGTGAGCGTGATCATCTGGAGATCCTCAATGGCATTCGTTGCTACGAAGGTGCAGATTGGAAAAAGGTGATCTACTACGCAGCCTTTGCAGTTCGTGCGAGTTATCACAGCATCCTCAACGCCTCGCCAGGGCAGCTCATATTTGGTCAAGATACGATATCACACCAGCTATACGAAAGCAACTGGAGCTACATCTCCAAGCGTCGATATAATGCGATCCTTGCCGACAACGACAGAGAAAATCCAACATTCTATCAACCCGGCGATCATGTCATGTTGCGAGTACCCAAGCAATTTCGGGCAAAGATGAAACGGGTTGCAGACGGTCCATTCACTATTCGTGTTGTTCACGACAATGGCACCGTCATCCTGGACAAGGGATCCACTCAACAACAGGTCAGCATCCGCCGCATCTTCCCGTGTTAACTATACGGCATCATGGGGGAGCATTACATGGCTAGAGCTGACGACTCGATGATTGAAAGGTGATTGAAAGATGATTGAAAGATAAGTGAGGGATAAAGATTAAGATGAAGCCGTCTAGAGCACGGTGGAAAAGGATAGGATATAGCTAATTCATTCTCATTTGTACCTCAAGCTCCGCAAGTCCCTCTCTAGCAAGGTCTGCGGATATCGAGTCGCTCCTCCGCTAGCCAAGGGCGAGTCATTATGAACACATCATAATGGTGGAAGGAGATATTGATGACAGAAGATGTTTGTTCGTGGATGGTTACGCTCCATCCCTGGGAGCGGTGCGTGTGAAATGTTTCCCTCAATTGCAGCAAATATCATTTCCTAACGACATGACTTTGATATTGAGAGCAATATTGTAATATCCCGCATCAACCAACCCCCTTTTGTCCACGAATTGTTCCAATTGCGCTGGCCCAATATCCGCTGTGGCCCTATTGCTGCTGAGTGCCACTGGCAGCCGCATATACGTGAAAGAGGTTTTTCAAAATCGGGGAAGAAGAGAAGCACTGCCTCTGCAAAGGCTCGCTGGACCTCCCTGAATGCGACAGTATCGCTTGGCAACCACGTAAAGGGTACTTTGAGACTCGTGAACCGGGTCAAAGGTTTGCAGAGCAATGTTTTGTCCGGCACAATGTCGCGGTAGTAATTTATTATTCCCTGAAAACGTCGGAGTTCCTTACGAGAACATGGCACGACAATATTTTGTATCGCTTGAATCTTCTTAGCTTGCAGTCTGATTCCGTCCGCGGAGAGCGTATAACCAAGGTAGTCCACTTCCTTTCGAAGTATGCGGCAATTCTTTCCGTTGAGCGAAACACCGTATTTGGTGAGGCGCTCGAACACGATGCGGAGATGTTCAAGGTGCTCCTCCGGAGTTGCTGAGAACACCAGGATGTCATCCAGATAGACCACGACAAAATTGAGGTCGCCAAAGATCTTCTCCATGCAAGTTTGGTACTCATCAAGTGCTGTCGAAATTCCCATTGGGAGACGCTTGTACCGGAACTTACCGAAGGGCAAACAAAATGCTGTAAGCGGTCGACTCTTTTTCCCGAGTCGGCGGGCATAATACCCGAGGTTGGCGTCGAACGTCGACACGCACTTGGCTTTAGATAGTTTCATCAAAATCTCTCGGATCCGTGGCACGTAATACGGGCTCCGATGTAAGAACCTGTTCAGCTCTCGAAAGTCGTTCAATAGGCGCAGCGCCCCAGTGGGTTTCACCACAACGAATGCGGGAGACGCCATTTCGGAATCATAAATTTGTTTTAAGACGCCAGCATTGATCAGACGCTGAATCTCTTGTTTCGTCTTCTCCTCCTGACTGCGTGCGATGGGTTACGGCTTGACGTGTATCGGCTTGAAATCAGGCGAAATTGTTATCTCATAGTCATCGAACCCTTATCCGCCCCAAATGTCCGTCATACAGGTGTTGGTATTGTATCAATAGTTCCAGGTATCGCTGTGCAAGTTCGTCCTCAAGATACTTGGGGAGAAGTTGCTCCGGTTGGACGGCGGTCTCTGTTGTTTCCTTTGTCTCGTCAGGAAATTCATAATCACGCTCATCGCGGATATCACAATGGAGTTCGCTGCTTCCGGTATTGACCCGACAACTGCATTCATCCCATTGAACAATTTTGTCCTTGAAATTTATAATCAACCCGAGAGCACTCATGATATCGCGGTCGATCACCATTGCATCTTTGCTGTCTTCAATAACATCGAGCTAGTTAGTAAAATTTGTATATGTCTTGAGAGTCGGAAGCGTGAATTGTATCATAGTAGTTCCTGTGCTTGACACTGTTCCATTCATGGTGTCAAAAGCCTTCGGTGCAGCAGGAATAAACTTGCGCCCTAATTTCACATTCGTCGCCAGCGTGTCACTATTGACTATTCTGTGAGAGGACCCGCTATCGAGTAGAGTTTCGAATGCTTGTCCACCCGATGGAATTACACTGGAATACACAATGGTGCGCCGGTTGATCGCGTGTCCTTCTTGCCCACTTGACCCACAAACTTCAGTTCCTCTTCGTCGCTTGAATCGCTGTCGGACTCTGAATCCCGATGTATACGCGGGTACCGCTTAGTTGATTTTCAAGACCCACCGGTCCCCGCGCTTTTAAGTTCATCTTTCTCCTTCTTCTTGATGGTCCGGCAGTCACTGGTATTGTGCAACGCGGTTTTGTGCAATGAGCACCACATGCCATCTTGGACTTAGTACCCGCGCCGTTGTCGAACTTTTTTTCCTACTTTGGTAGATCCTTCTCGTCAGTGTTTGCATCCTTGTTGGGACCTTTATGGCGTTCGTTGCCATTTTTCCCTTGTTTTTATCGTGCCGCCCAGCTTGCTGTTCGGCCTTTTCAAGCCGCGAGAAGTACAGTACTAGATCAGAAAGACTATCGTATACGACTCCTGCAGCTGCCAGGTTTTCTTGCCGCACATGCGGCATTGCGCGTTTAAAGTATCGGCACTGCTGGTTTTCGGATATGTCTTCCGCGTCCTGTGGAAGTTCGGCAAACAGGCGAACGTTTTCCTTTAGTCGGCGAGCGCACTGCACTACCGACTCATTGCTTCGCTTTTTCAGGTTCCACAGCTCATCATCCAGTTCTTCGCTGAAATTCGCTGGAACTGACAGCAAGCCGACGGCCGTGCAAAATTCTTCATAGGTGCGTTGTTCCTTGACAACATCCTGAGCAATCTCCTCTACTTCACTCTCTAAGTCTCCTTCAATGCGAGCCACGAGGTTGAGAGATTTCTGTTCTGCGGTCCAGCCCTTCCGGCGGGCTAAGGTGTTAAATTGGCCACTCCCCTTGAGCTAGTCGCGGGCACTACCGCCCATATACTTCTTAATTTTGAGGCTGACAGTCTCTGCAGAGACACCGTCTGTCGCTCATGACCGCAAGCTTGTACGTCACGTATTCGTCTTTATCGTTGTTTCCCATGCTAAATGAGACTCGATTCTCCAGTTGAGATTCTCGTCAACTTGGCTCCAATTTTGATATATCAAAATGACTCGCCTTTGGCTAGCAGAGGAGCGACCCGATATCCGCAGACCTTGCAAGAGAGGGGCTAGCGGAGCTTGAGGTAAAACAAATGAGAATGAATTAGCTTTATCCTATCCTTTTTCACCGTGCTCTAGACGGCTTCATCTTAATCATTATCTCTCACTTATCTTTCAATCATCTTTCAATCATCGAGTCGTCAACTCCAGCCATGTCACCCTCCGCAAATCAAAGCCATGTCGTCAGGAAATGGTTTTTGCAATTGAGTGAACAATTTCACTCGCACCGCTCCCAGGGATGGAGCGTAAACATCCACGAACAAACATCTTCTGTCATCAATGACTCCTTCCACCATCATGATGTGTTCATTCCAGAATTTCTCCCCCCATGGCCGTAGGTGTCGGATTTTACCGTACGGATTCACGAGAATTGCCACCCCGCGCTCCTGCCTTCATCAGACGACCAAAAGGATAGGGACGGTGTCATCGATCTCTTAAAACCCCACATGACTGCTATTCTTTCTTGTACTTCGATATGTTCTCGGTTGTTTAGGGGCGTCTCTTGTAGAAACACCAAATCATGTTTTCCTCTTTCGTACTTGTGGTAGAGCGGCCTGAAATCGGTTTGCAGTTGAAGGGCGCAAAGATGGACGACCTGGATCTGAATCTGATCGCGGAGGTCACTCAACCGGTCCTCCACTCAAGTGGCGCCGAGTCGCTACCCGAAGACCGTACCCGGGTTTCGTGAAAACCGAACCCGTGTTTCGCCAACCCCGATCCTGGACTTCGGCAAACCCGAAGACGAATAAGGCTAGTTCCGGACCGGGACGGAGTAGTACGACGGTTAGGGTCGAAGTAAGGTATGGTAGTCAGTCTAGGTATGTGGGAAGGTAGTTAGCGCAAAAGAGATAGGCAGAGTAGGAATCAGTCCCAAATATTTTTGGTGGCACACAAGTGTCCCAAGTTTTCCTAGTCCTACAGAAGTCCACGTGTCTTCTAGTCCTATGGAAAGCCCCCATCGACTGGTCAGTAGAGCCGCCCCGATAAGCGCGCCCCCCCCCAGTCGTAGAAGGTACTTTTGGTGTACTCAACCTTCAACCCCTTGCCCGAAGTGAGAGATACGTTAAACGATACCACCGCGGCGTCCCACGATAACCGGACGCCAAGTGGGAAGACCCGCGTCAGCCCGATAAAGCTGCGCAAACCCCGTGGAGCCGCCGGCCCGATAACGTCGTACGGCCACGAACAACCCCAACGACGGAAGACGAACAAGGTCCAACGCCGTCAGTCAGAAGAGCGCGGAGTGAAAACCAGCCAACCGTGCCCAAGACCAACAACCGCTACACGGTTCGCCACCAAGCTTGACGAACGACTCTACCCAGAGATAGACTCTCCCCAAGCAGAGCTCCGTTTTTAAAAAAGCAGGAAAAGGTTTTTTGCGGTCCCAACAAGTTATTCAGAATCAGAATCTCTCAGTATCAGATCTGCACAAACACGTGTATCACTCTCAACCATGTTCGCGCTCAACAGCTCCGTTATTCGCGCGAAATTGCGATCGTCGCTCACTCCCATCACATACAAAGTTCTAGTCATAAGTTTTCAAAGCTCCGTTTTTCTCTCGCTCATTTATAATGAGCACCACAATGGCGCACAACTACAATCTCCAGCGGCTCCATCTCTTCGGCTTCAGAGGCGACTACGGACAAGAACAAGGCCGCCGCATGGGCGATGGAGGTGGGGCTGCTGGAGAGGACCATGTCGTGCCCGTAGTGCGCACAGCCGATGCGGCTCAATGCGCACGAGCGCTACTGGCGCTACTGTCGGAAGACTTGCCATACAGACGGCAAACAGGAGCAGCACAGCATCTTCGTGAATTCCTGGTTCACGAAGATAAAGATCATGCTTCCCCAAGCACTACGTCTCATGTTCGCATGGTGCATGCGCGCGTCCCACCAACAAGCGGCACACATAGTACTCGCGCGTCTCCCAAAGTAAAAAAAAAAACACTTTTTATTTTCACTTTTTTAAAAATCAGAATTTGGAAAAACGGAGCTCTGATTGGGGAGAGCCCAAAGATACTCTGCTCATGATCCGGGAAAATATCCACGCCGCCACGAGATAAGGCAGCGACGGGTTTGTGCGAGGGTGAAATCGCAAACTTTTGCGAGTGCGCTACCTCATAATGGTGCCGCGGCCCGGGAGGACTACTCCGGAAGATAAAGTTGTAATCAAGCAAGAAGCGGAAGCGGGAGCGCCATCGCTCGGAAGGTCGTGGGTGGCAAGTGAGCTCGAAGAGAGGCCTGTCGCGTCGTGGAGCTCGGAGGGAACCTTCACGACAGGCCATGGGGCCAGCGACGAACGAGAGGGCTACGAAGAACAGTTTGCCGTTCCCGATGTGGCTCCGCATGGAGCCGCCACGGACTTCGACGAAAGTCAGAGTCCGCCTGGTCTGAAGCCCGCGAAGGTCGAAGGCCAACCATCAACGCCCGGGTTAAACCCGCGAGGCGCAAGCCGAAGAAGAAGAAGCTGTGCGCACCGGAGTCGGATGATGAAGCGCCATCCATACCGCAGGGCAAGAACGCGGGACGCGAATACACCGCGAAGGAGTAGAGTATGCGCTGAGTCGCACGGAACTGTTCAAGAAACTGAAACAAAACTCGATCCTCGCCATCCTCAAACCTAAGATGATCGGTGAACTTACGGGGCATTTCATGAAACCGAGTTCGCGAAGCTCGCGAGTGAACGTTTGGCGATCCAGACGCTGTTCACGATGCTTCGAGAGTCAGGTTTCGGGTTGGGCGCATTCGAGAGGAGCGTCTATACGATTGAGATTTGGAATCATGGAAGGACGCAATCCTCACCCTCCCCGCTCCTCTCACCGTGCTAGTCGGAACAATCAAGCGTAAGACGCCTTCGATCCAGGGAACCGATTTCAACGGCGACGGCCGGTACGAGCTTGGCACGCGTGTGTCTCTCGGCGTTTTCAGAACTCATGGAGTTCAACAGACGTGACGCAAGCGATTAGAAAGCCCGAGCTTGGCTCAACCGTTTGAAATCCGCGTCCCGTCGAGACTCAATGACGGGAGACGAAGTGTGCGCCTTGTTTGGGGACCTGATGGACAGGCCTGCGCCCCAGTGGCACTTACAACTCGTGAAGCCGACACGGAAGTCTTGGACGGAGCCGACCGATCAGTTCCGTATCCAGTACTGCGGCAAGGGGGTGTCCATGGCCAGCCGATACTATCATGCGTCGAAGCATACGGATCAGACGCCCCTGGAGTACCTGTATCGTCTTAACGTCGCAGGAATGCGGACC
Source organism: Phytophthora megakarya (assembly GCA_002215365.1). Classification (NCBI taxonomy): domain Eukaryota; phylum Oomycota; class Peronosporomycetes; order Peronosporales; family Peronosporaceae; genus Phytophthora; species Phytophthora megakarya. The sequence continues at coordinate 28,091 of NBNE01000162.1, forward strand.
AAGATTCACTATGCCGACGGAAGTCCAGAGGAGAAGCGAGAGCACGTGGAACTGTTCATCAACACACTGGGAGGAGCTTGCGTCACGCCTCACGCTCATGGAAGTCCCCGACGCGGCCACACTGGAAAAGAAGTTGCGTGCCTGTCAACGCGGACTGGCCCATCAGAAGAAAACGCTAATCAGGTCGAACAAGTTTCGCCAAAAGCCGCCCGCGACGACCCCGTCGCCGTCTCGAGCTGTGCACGGCGTCCAGATGACCATCGACGAATACGATTCGGGACGCGAGGGGTATTCCAGGGATGACCAGTATTGTGAGCAAAACCGCGATGAAGAAGATCAAACCAGGTTGCTCGTGACGGGCCACGCGCCGCTCGGTAAAAACCCGCGACGCGAGTTTGATTCGGGAAACGCGGGACTCGATCGCCCGAAGTGTCGGCACTACGGGGCTCGTCGACACGCAGAAGGAGACTGTTGGAGCCTGCTCACATGTCAGAAGCGCGCCAGAAACCATCCAACCGACCGATACCTGCAAGCTTGCAAGGCCTGTATCGATGTGCATGAGGCGGGGAAGTGCACCCTGGAAGAGTTCTTCAACCAGCTACGTCAGCGGTTCGACCATCAGAAGCAGGTGGGTATGCCTCCACTCGCGGCCGAAAAGATGTTAAATAAGATCGATCGCTGGCGTGGAAACCAGTACGAGACGAGCGATCTATGTTCGTTTATGCATATGTTGCCAAGAGATCAAGAGAAGGAGTTAGAAAGCAGAAGTCAACACCGAATGATAATACATGTGAAACCGAAGCGGTACGTACCGCGCAACATCGTGTTCCCCGAGTTGCGGCCATCCCGCATGTGGACGAATACGCACGCGAACCGTTTTCGGACGTGATTGATCTACAGCCGGGCGAATGACGCGGATACTGGAACCATTTCGCGCCGGATAAATGGTACAAACAGGCCAAGATCCACGGAAAGCTGAACAATCGAAAAGCAGTGTCGGTGCTCGATACGGGCGCCGAGGTGGACACCACCTTTGCTCGTGAGGTAGGCTGCCAGATCGATACGAGCGTCACTCAAGAGTGCGTTGGCATCCGCGACGAGACGTACCTCACAGTAGGTAAAAACCCACATCAAGATCACCTTGGCTGGGGACTTGGTATACTACGCGGACCTGGGGGTCAGGGGCCTGGTTGGTCAGCACGCAATTCTGGGGATGGACGTCATGATACCAGCGGGAGTGCGAATCGATGCAGCCGACGGTACCGCATGTCTCCCGGATGAAGTTCGGATTCAGCTGATTGGGAGACGGCCACTGTACGGATCGAAGATGCGCGCGGTGAACATTCCAAGCTTGACGCCCATCGCGATAGGAGTCGTATGACGTACTGCTGAGGCCCGAGAATATGGCGCCGACGCTGTGGGTAACACGCGGGGTTACGTGGGTGACCTCCGTAATCAAGGCTCGGGTCAGACGCCGCATGCATTTAAGCGTGACGGACGTCGACAAGAAGACAGCCATCCTGGACGCTCACACCACGATCGCTTGGCGGACACTAGTTGATGTGTACCCCGCGCGTTTGGCTTCGTTCAGCCTGGATCAAGGAAGTACGACGAATGGCAGAACTTGGTGTTCGGTTCAACCGCCGAAGTGAACGACGGAGAGCTGTTCCAAGGCCCAGAGACCCGGATGACGGGACGACGAGAGTATCAATACCCGAAATCCATCCTGCGACGGACCGAGACTGAGGCCAAGACAGGAAGCAAACGACGCGGCCCCGTCGTGATGACGGCCGCCGTTGAACGCGAATCGACGGGCGACCAGAAGGAGATGACGGAGACTCGGGACGCGGATGCGTTAAAATCGGAACCCGCGGAGAGTCCAGCGAATAAAACACCAGACAACGTAGAAGCGCAAGACCGGAAACTCGAAGACATCCCCGAATACGAAAACGCAGACGCGGAATGATCCTACATGAGGGTTCAGAGCTGTTCGCCGATGATCTGGAAGCCAAGATGGCGGTGCTACCGGAAATTCCACTGACCGCGGACATCAAGATCGAGGACCTGAAGGTCGGGCGCCCCCAGACGTCGACCCGGATGAGGCCGCGAAATGGAGGAGAGAATTCGTCAGATCGTTTGGAAAAAGCGGAAGTGGCTGATCGGAAAGGGAAATGCCCTTCCGCCTGCGGCCAAGGGCGTAGTATGCGACATCGATGTGGGTAACGCGAAACCGATCGCTCAACGCGTGCGAAAAATCTCGAGTTAGTTTCGGGAGAAGCTAGCGGATTTGATCCGAGGCCTGCCCAGCACCCGTATGGTCCGTGCTTCAAAGTCTCCATGGGCATCCCCCATCGTTATCATCGTAAAGAAGAACGGGGTAGATATCCGGCCCTGCGTCGACTATAGACTTGTCAACAGCCTGACGCAGTTGATGATCTACACCATGCCGTTGGTCACAGACCTGCTTGAAGACCTGGACAAGTACAGGTGGTACTGCTCGTTGGACATGGCCAGCGGTTTCTGGGTGGTCCCAATGACAGACCGTGCTAGCCTTCATCACGCCGTTCGGCCTGTTCGAATGGCTACACATGCCCTCCGTACTGTGCAACGCGCCGCAGATATATCAACGGCTCATATACAACGCGTTGTACGGGTTCTGAAAGCTGTCGCCCACCGGCGACACCCCCGATGTCTTCAACGACGGAGATCCAGTGAAGGCCGGAACGAGCTCGGTGTTAGGTCGACAACCATACATCGACGACATACCGATCGGGGGTACGACGTGGGACGACCTGTGTGCAAAGGTTGAACGTCTGCTAGAGGTCTGCGAAGAATGACATCTGTTGATTAGCGTCGAGAAGAGCGAGTGGGGTATGTCACGAGTGGCGTACCTGGGCCACGAGGTATCGGAGCTTGGACTCGGGGCGAAGCCAAAAAACTTGAATCCTTGATGACGCTAGAGTTCCCACGAACATTGAAGGGTCTGCAATCGTTTTTGGGGAGCTTGAACTACTACCACAGGTTCATCCTCGAGTTCGCGATCTATGCAACGAAGCTATACTCGCTCTCGGAACGCGATTTTGGCGAATACGTCACGTACCCAAAAGCCGGCAACCAGGAAAAGTATGTCCACGCCAAACGCGCGTTCGAAGCACTCCGAGCGAATATCGCGACGACCTCGATGCTGAAGCATTTCGATGCGGAAAAGCAGCCCGTCCTGATATTGTACGCGAGTGACTGGGCCATCTCGGCCGTACTTGCACAAGAACACGACGGCGTGTACATGCCGGTGAAGTTCACGAGTCAAACGCTGAAGCCCAACGAGTTGAACTACAACATCACCGAGAAGGAGATCCTGGCGCTATTGCGAGGTTTGAACGACGGTCATACCATGCTGGTCGGGAAAACCATACGCGTGCTTACGCGACACACGACATTGGGATGGCTGTTCCGGGCCAAGTGTTTGCAGGGACGGTTGTCACAATGGGCGGCGATCCTCTCATCATGGAGGTTGGAGGTTCAGCGATCCACGAGAGGGGAAGAGGAACTCCTCGGAACCTTGGTCGCGAGCATCACGCCGCGCACACATGTCGATACAACCCTGGAAGAGATCGCCCCCCGGACACGTGTGCCACGGACGGCCACAATCCCCGTACTGAAGATCGGAGCGGCAGAGAGGCTTTATGTCGTAAGTTTCGACGAGTCAAGCGAGAAGGCGGGGCGTTCAGCGCGATCGTTTAGGAACTGCCGAAACGGGACGTAGTACGCGCGGTTTCGGGGTCCGCGGAGGGCCTCACGGTCAACAAGGCGGAGTACCAAGGTATACTGCTCGCTTATTCGCTCCTCGACGGTCTGGAAGCAACGCACCTAGTAGCTGTGAGACGCTAACCTTGTCATCAAACAAATGAGAGGTGGGATGGACTGCAAATCGCCTGAGTTAAAGCTCCTGAGGCAACAAGCGTGGAATGTTTCGCGAACCTGGCTGGAACACGAATTCATACATGTACGTCGAGGTTGGAACGCGAGCGCCGACATGCTAGCAGGACAGGCTCTTCAACGTCGGAGAGGGAAAGTCACATACAGTCTCGATGAGGTGAAAGATATCAAGACGTTGAACCGATTGCAGGAAGTCATTCGTTCACTGACCACGGATGCTGATGGCGCCAAACTCGAAACTCGGGAGCACGAGCTGACCCAAACGCGGGATATAGCCAAACCCGGAATGAAGCGTATGGTCCCGGTTATTACCCGATACTGGGACGCAGAAAACCGAGCTACGACCACGCCAAAGCCGGACGTTCTGCAGGAACTCGTAGTCCAACGAATCCGTTTAGACTGCATCCGCATGGCACAAGAAGAGGAACTCTGGATATTCAACCTGAAGCAATTTTTTGTAGAAGGGAATATCGGTGAACTCTCGAAACACGAGGTGAGGGATTGTGCTATTTTCGCGGGCCAGTACGAGGTGGGAGAGTGCGGGCTGCTGTATTATCATGTGCGGGGAAACGAGACGGCAGAAGATCGGAATGTAATCATGAAGCTCGTGGTTGCGGAGACACTTCGCGATGACATACTGTACCACTACCACGTGAGCTTGGAAGTTGGGCACCAAGGCATAGGCCGAACCTACCAGCGAATTCGGCAACATTTCCATTGGCCAGGCCTGTTCAGAAGCGTGCAAAATCACGTGGGGGAGTGTACGGATTGCGAGACCGGGAAAGGAAGGCCGCCGATCCAATGGGAATCGCCCGGAAACATCTTTGCGACGTACCCATTCCAGGTCAGACATCCCGTCGTTGCCCGCGTCGTACAAGAGAAACACGGAGCTGCTGGTACGGGTGGACCTCTTCACGGATTTTGTCATAGCGAAAACAAGCGCGTCGCGGACTGCGCAGACCGTCGCCGAGTCGTACGAAGAGGCCGAGTTTCGACGTTTGGGTGCTAGTGAGGTCATCCGTCACGACCGCGAGCTGGGTTTCATGTCGGACTTCTTCCGAGCTTTTAACAGGCTCATGGGGCAGAGGCAACGTGCGACCCTGGCGTACCGGCCACAAGCAAATGGAGCCGCCGAGCGTATGGTTCAGACCATCTCGCGCGCTATCAAGATGTATATCGCGGATGTCGAACAACGCGCCTCGGATAAGTACGCAGATAGGCTCATCTACGCCCTAAACACGGCCCACGACAGGACTCGGGACGAGACACCGTTCTTTTTAGTTCATCGGTGGACCCACAATTCACGCTCGAAGCGACGTTGGCGGTGGGTAACACGTCGACACATGATATAGAAGCCTGTTGCTGGAGACTGCAAATCCAACGCCATTACAAGATCGCCCGAGCACAAGCACTGGAGCTCGTCCGCGAGGCCGTCGAAACCCGGGCCCGACGTCAAGACGAACGGGCGACGGAGGAGGCGTACTCCGAGGGATCCCAAGTCTGGCTCTATCTTGATCGCCTCAAACCCGGCTAAGCGCGCAAACTGGTGCACATGTGGCACGGCCCGTTCCGCATTGCGGAGTTGGTGAACACATACACGGCGCGGTTGGAGACGAGTGACACTCCGTACAAGGTATTCCCGATTGTACACCTGTCCAAGTTGAAACCCGTGCGCGAATTTCCGTCGAGACCTGAGTTACGGCTGACGGTGCCGTCGGACGAGCGTTTTGGAGGAGCTCCTCCCGGAAGACACCTGGGAGGCACGGGAGTTAGACGACGAAGTATACGAGGTGGAGAGAATCCTGAACGTACGAGAAGGACGAGTCACGAGGTACGGACGAGCGAGGCGCGAGTTTGAGGTGAAGTGGAAGGAATACGCGGACGCGAGCTGGGTCGAGGAGCTGGATTTGAACTGCGGTGGACTGCTGAACGATTTTGCTGCGGCAGCGCACAGGTCAAAACTTCTTCGAAGTGATGCAGTCTCACGAAGACGCACCAGTAGAAGAGTGACGCGAGCAAGCGTCGAAGTCGGCGGAAGGGCCGCCGATGGGGGGAAAGGAGGAATCACTCCGGGAGTGGCAGGAGTTTGAAAAAATGGAAGCAGGAGAGCCGGCTAACGAGCGGAAGATAGGGCGACGAGGGGTCGTTCTATGGGAAAAAACAAGGATAACGGAAGGATGGGTGTTAAACTCAATGAAAGCCTTTTTAACCAATAGAATTTCTTATTGGTTCTTATTAGCCAATTAAACCCTTTATTGACTGTTATTCTCTATTCCTATTGCTATTATCACAGACGTGCTCAGTCCGAAGCAAAAGAGGAAGTGAGACTTCCTACCTGTTTGCTTCGTTTCGTCATTGCACTAATTGTACCTCTTTTAGAGAGGAGGCCCTCTACCAATCATATGATCGCAGTACCGTAGACTATATAGACACTTTCTATAGTACATAATATATACTGCTTGGATCAGTTCCATTTTGGGGATCTATGAAGCTGGTTGGTGCTAAGTACTGGTGCTTATAGCTCTGTGTAGCACCTCGCATCGATTTCGCGAGGTCGGGTTGCACCAGGCGTGCCGGTGAGAGCGATCGTGACGTTAGTTCCTTCCACACAATCTTGGTTGCCAAGGTGCCTGCCAGGGTTCGCTCATGTTCCTTATCACTGCCCCATACTGCTGGCACCTTCCGTTTTGGTGATGTCAAACATGCTCTCGTCGGTTGATCCGATCCGGAGAGAAGGGTGTTGTGGGTTTCCTTCTTATTTTGCTGTAACTAGCTGCTTTCGCCCATTTGTCGCTCAATTTTCCGATCTTGGCTCTCTAGTTTAAGCCTTCCCGTTCGAGATGACGTACCTCGCCCTACGCACTTCCTTGTTGAAGATCTACCTCTTTCTCTCGGAGTTGCTGAAGGTTTCTCCCATACTTGCCTGTCTGCACGTCCACCGGGATTTCCGCTTTCAGTTTGTACTCTTCGATCATGTCTTCGTCTTGGTCCGCGCCCGGTGGGGCGTCCATTGAATTGGCATCCACATGTTGAGGGTGAGAAGACTTCTTCATATTTGAATCGCCTTGAGCTATACTCTTCAATGACGTCTCTCCCTGTTCACATACACCGCCAGTTGATTCGTTCAACTGCTCTGCAGTGTTTCGCACCGTGTGCTGTGGTGGGAAATGTTGTTGCCACTCCTTTGGTAGGGAAGGCAGAATCGTTGGCTGTCTTTTCCTGGTGTTACGATCTCACCTAGTACGTCCTTGGTGGCTGAACCTTGACGCGATGCCTAACTAGAAAGTGATGGCTCTGAGTCGCTGTCGAGTTCGAGCATCTGGTTTAGTTGGTGCAATGCCTAGGCGTGTACAATTTTCCCGTAACTTCGACTGCCCTGGCCCATGCGTGATGGCAATCTGCCTTCGCACCGCAACACGTGTCTCGTTTTGATAGTCTTAGCGTGTTCTTCCGTCGCCCTGTAGTACTTAGTGGGGTGGTCAGGTTGGTAATGTGGCGAAGTGGGATCCGTGAAAATCTTGTGATCGCGGTTCCCGAT
>NBNE01000163.1:0-35465 GCA_002215365.1 Phytophthora megakarya
CCGTAGCATTCGTTGATGCATGCAGCACATCCATTCGCCATGGCAGAAGCTCCTCCCAGGCAGGACGAATCCGTAGATGAAGAAACGTCTCCGAGGCAGCTGGAAGCCGCCCCCGAGCCGCTCATTTTCCGCGCTGGCTTTGCCACCGAAACGCCAGCGGCAGCTGATGCTTTCAAGCAGATCTAGTGTTGCAGCGAGAAGGCGACGGTGCTGTCGAACCTTTGCAGACAAGGACTTGAGGCCAAACACAGTTGTGAAATACATGTAATACCAGTTCTTGGTCTGCTTGGCACCCGTACTGTATCGTGGCTCGTCAATGCAGGCGTATCTTAGTGAGACGCGAACGTTCCCCGATCTTATTCGGAGTTCAACGACAACACGACGACGTAGCCATGTCAACTTGGCAACCGCACGTCTCACCGTTGAGACTCACCGGGAAGAGCGAAGAGCTCGCCAGACATGGCGGGCGTCTCGAGATTGCTGCGGTGGGGCTTTGCCTCGGTGCTCGCTCGCCTCGGCTGCACCAGACTGGCTGCTGGACCTTTTTATTTCGGCGTGCTGAGATCTCGGCGACGGAGGTCTCAGTGAAAGTCGCCATGTCGTCGACTGCGCTTGACGGCGGCACAGCGAGCGCGGAAACGCGGTTGTACGCGTCGGCGGCACTGCAACTTGTAGCTGGCGATGCATGCGTTCCTGTCCTAAACGGAGGAGCACGTCAGCGTTCCGCATGGATGCGCACGGAATTTTGCTCCACTTCGACGCAGCAACACTCGTAGCTCGTGGCGACCCCGTCCCTGGCAGCCCAAATGGCTGGATTCGAGCAAAGATTGAAACGGATCTCAACGAACGCGCTGCTTTCTTTTGGTAGTCGCTTGGTCGTTACGTGCGCAAATGCAGCCGAACGGATAGCCCTGCCGCCGGCTGGCACACGTTGGTGGCGCTGCGACTCGCAGTGAGGCGATCGAGCTGCTTGCATGCAGAGTTCCTGCGGCAGGACGGGCCAGGTGCCGTCATAAAATCGCTCTCAGGCTCGAGATTCCCGTATTATTGCAACTAGCGACAGCGCCGCATGCTTCGAGCACTGCAGCAGCTTCAAATGGTCTGTGGTCGTCCTGTTCCGGCCAAATGTCTCCACCAGCCAACGTGGCTGCGTCATGCTTCGAGCACTGCAGCAGCTTCAAATGGTCTGTGGTCGTCCTGTTCCGGCCAAATGTCTCCACCAGCCAACGTGGCTGCGTCGATGTTCGCTGAACAATGCTCGGAGGTGGCTCGCCGTCGGCATCGCCGCGTACAAGTGAGGCTGAATACGGGATGTCTCCGGCGTAAGAGGCTCTGCTCTGGACACGCGTGCGCCGATCGCGACGAGAGCTCTCGCGAACCTACACAACGTCTACCCAGCTGCTGGGCAACCTGTGGCTACGGCGTCGAACACCGCTTCGTTGTGTGCGCGACTGAGCAACACGCAGCGCTAGATCGCCGTGTCGATTCGCGACCGAATCCAGCGACATTAAAGAGAACTGCTCCGCTGCCGGAGCAACTCGGTGGAGTCGTGGCTCCGACCACTGTCAGGCACACTGCGAACCTGTTCCACAAAAGTAGCTGGTCGAACCCCGCTAGAAAGACGGACCGGCAGAACCAGCTCTCTGAAGTTGGAAGGATCTTTGAATTGAAGACGAGCGCTCGAAACGGTCGGCGCTTGTCACAGGAGAGATGATCGTCCTCCTGACATGCACCAAAAGGTGCAAAGGAGACAGACCAGATGATCACCTCGTCGGTCTCCGCTAGTTGCAGTCGGGAACCTCGACTCGAAGCTGCATGCCAAAGCGAAGATACTCGACACTGCCGCTCCGAGCGTTGACTCGGTGCTCGTAGCCACTTGCAGTGATGTCCACTTGCCGTGCCTGTCGCTCTCCGCAGCGCGTTCGTGTTCTACCAACACACTTGAAGGCCGTCGTTCTTAGGACGATTGCACAACGCGCGCCTCGTATCAACAACAATCACAGCGCCGCACTGCTTACGGCAACGCCACCAGCCGATGGATTTTGTAGAGCTGCTGTACAAGTCGCGAGCCGCGCTCGTGTGGCACAGAGAGCCATGCAGCTAGATAGAGAGCCATGTAGCTAGCTAGATGGCAGATAGGCTCGCGCAGGAATCCTGCAGCAGGATCGTACGCCACGATCAGTTCAATTGCAGCGACCAGCGATGAGTTTGTCGCGGATGGCTACGCTGCACAGCGTTGTCTGTCTGTTGATCAGCGGTGGATGGCGTGGGGTCAAGTGCACTTGCACTCCAATGTTAGGCAGCGAAATCTCGCTCGGCCGTCGTCGCACAACGCCGTCGTCTGTCCCGCATCGCTCCAGAATCCATCCACCTTCTGATCTTTATTGATTGGCACGCGAAACTAGCGGATCCCGTACTTCAATTTCTCGTCATCGCGCGAACGGCACTCTACGCCCCGCTCGGAGTTCATAGGGACGCACTTTCTGCGCTGCTACTCGAGCGTGGCCGATCCACGGTACACGCTACACTCACCTGCTCGCGAGCTGCACACCACCTAGTGTCTTCATTTCGCAAGTTGCTTTGAAGCGCATCAGTTCCGTTCATCCACAGCTGCAGCTCTGCTTCAGCCCAGTCTCAACTAACTCACACAACAGCAACATGACCAGTACCAGCGCCGACTTTGAGCTCTCCGAGCTGCAGAAGTACTATCACCTGCCGCTGCGAGAAGCTGCGCGCCGCCTTGGCAGTTGCGAGGCTGTGGTCAAGCGCGTATGCCGCCGAAAGCAGATCCAGCGGTGGCCTTACCGTCAGGTGTCCTCCAAGCTCATCAAGATCCAGCACTTGTGCAAGTACATGGCACACGTGTCGGACGCCGAGCAGAAGGCCCGCATCCAGCAGAAGATCAAGCAGCTCACACAGGAATACCTGGAGCTCGTCGGCGGCCAGGTGCCATCCGAGCTGCAGCTCACACCTGCCGACGTGCCGACGTTGCCGCCACCGAGCTACAAGGGCGACAGCCCCATGGACCCTGCAGTGCTGGCTGCTGCTTCCGACGACGACGCGGGCCAGGAGGAGGATGAAGAAATGGACGAAGCGGCCGAGCCGTCCCGCGAGCGGCGGCTTTCGGCCTACTCGCTGCGATTCATCCTGTCCGACTGCACCGTGCTCGAGACCGCAACGGGTCTCCAGTACAGCACCACCGCATAGAGATCGCCGTCCGGCGTCGATGTAATTTTGCCTGCATGTCCAATTACCACGTCAACTCTGCATATTAGATAGAGCCTTCACATGATCCAGCACGGCCTGGAGAAATGCCTGCAAGTTAGAAATTCCTAATCAAATATTGAGCTTCATTTCGTTCATTCACCGGTCGTGCGTCTCACCTAGTCGATGACCCACGAGAGCCGAGCGAACCGCTTTTCACCTGACAACTTAAATCTGGTCCAGAGGGTCAATACCCAGCAGCGAGAAGCACGTCTTCATGACCTTGAGGGTGGCGTCGCACAGCAGCAGACGACTGCTCTGTTCCTCGCTACCCAACACACGGCATGCTGTCACGAATGTCTGCACCTTTTCCGAGATCGTGTACAGGTAGCTGCACAGTCGGTTGGAGTTCAAGTCCTTGTTAATGAATCCAATCACATCCTGGAGCTGCAGCAGCTCAATCACTAGAGCCTGCTCGGTCGCGTGCTCCGGCTTCAGAACATTGCCATCCTTCTGCTGCTGCGCCGCGAGTGCTGCCATCTCAACGCCGGACTTGCGGATAATGGAGGACAGACGGGCGTACGCAAACATGAGGTAGACAGCCGTGTCGCCGTTGGTGGACAGCATGCGGTCGAAGCTGAAGATGTAGTTGGACGTCGGGCTCTGACGCAGGTCGAAGTACTTGACAGCACCGTAGCCGAGTTTCTCAGCGGCGGCGTCAACCTGATCCATAGGAAGCGACGTCTGTCCAGCCTCAATACGCTCCACAAGCTGCGCTTTCATGCGCACCTTCGCTTCGTCCAGAAGCTCAACCAGCCGCACGACCTCACCCGAGCGCGTCTTGAAGCGCTTGCCAGACTCGTCGTTCACCGTACCGAAGCCCACGTGGTCTGCGCGCTGCTTAGTAGGATCATAGATACCGGACATGCGACCCACCTCGAACAGCAGGTTGAAGTGATCCTTCTGTGTGTAGTCCGTGTAGTAGATAACGCGGTCAGCCTTCATCTCGTGCAGGCGGTACCACAGAGCAGCGATATCCGTCGTGGCGTACAAGTATGAGCCATCGCTCTTCACGAGCAAGAACGGCTGCTTGTACGCCTTGGTGAACACCACCTCAGCGCCGTTGCTCTCCTCCATGAGGTTCTTGGCACGCAGCTGGTCCAGGACACCCGGGATGATCGGATTGTAGAACGACTCGCCCATTTCCTTGAGCGACACACCCAGGCGGTCGTACACCTTCTGGAACTCGCGGCGACTGATGTCACACAGAGTCGTCCACACCTTGCGAGACTTCTCGTCACCAGACTGCAGCAACACAACTTGCGCCTTGGAGCGCTCATGGAAGTCCTCGTCCGCATCGAAGCGCTCCTTAGCGGCCTTGTACAGTTTCGTCAGATCCGTCACATTGGGCATCTCCGTCTCCCAGGTCGGGTACGTCTCTGTTAGGTGGCAAATCAGCATACCGAACTGGGTTCCCCAGTCACCGACGTGGTTAATACGCTTGACATCGTGGCCCTGGAACTCAAGAATGCGGCACATCGTGTCACCAATGATTGTGGAACGCAGGTGACCCACGTGCATGTCCTTGGCGATGTTAGGCGACGAAAAGTCAACGGCAATCGTCTGCTTCTTCTGTGGGGCCGGCTGCACGCCGTTGGCCAGCACGTTCTGCAGGCGTTTGGTTACGAATTCCTTCGTCAGGAAAGCGTTGATGAAACCCGCGCCAGCAACGCTAAGACGGTCGAGCACCTTTGTTTCTGGCATGGCAGCGATGATAGTGTTGGCCACATCACGCGGCGAGCGGGCGGCATTAGGCGTGCCCTTCAGCGCCGTGAAGATGGACATGGCGGAATTGCACTGGTAGTCCCCGAACTTGGCGTTCTTGACGTTGGTGCGCGTCACCTCGACAGGCGGGATAGCGAGACCAGGGTACGCAGCCTTGATGGCAGCGTCAAAGATGGACTCCACCACCTCCAGGATGTTGTGGTAGGTCAGGCCCTGTTCGAGCTTGTCGTCCAGCTTGAACGCGGAGCGCACGACGTCCTTGACGGCCGCGGCCGGGGCGCCAGAGGCAGCTCCAGGGGCGCCCTTGCCCTTCTTAGCAGCTTTTCCAGCGCTTTTCATGCTGGCCACACCCTTGGCGACGTCCTCCCGAGCGAAGAGCTGGGCCACGTACTTGCGGAAGGTCTGGAGCACAGCAGCCTCGTCCTTCTCCTCCTTGACGAGCTTCAAGGCTGCGCGCAGAGTGACGCCGGCCACCACATCGGCCAGCGAGAGCTCCGAGCCGAAGAGGAACTGCAGGTCTCCGCTGTTCTTGGGACGCGCCTCCTCCTTGGCCTCGAGCATAGCGGTCAGTTGGCCCGTCAGCACACCGTCCTTGTTGTTACCGGCCTTGGCCACACGCAGCCACGGCGCCAGCGTGTTGGCCTCCCACTCGAGCCACTCGTCCACGGCCAGGTCGTCGCTCTGCAGCTGCTTGGCGTTGGCGGCCACGAAGCGGCACACGGCGTTGGCCGAGAACAAAAGCTCCGCGTCGGAAGTGACGGCCAGTTGCGGGCCGCAGCTCGCGTACTTCTTGTCCGCGACGCCTACGGAGAACTCGGTGCCGGTAAGGGACAACGCCAGGAAGCACTTGAGCTCCTCGTCGCCCGGTTTCTTGCCGATCAGGAGCTGCATCGTAAGGGGAGCGAGGGATCTATAAGGTCAGAACTCTAATGACGTCCATCGGATAAACAATAGGTTAGTACCCATAAATGGGTACATTCACGTGCACCACAAGAAAGATTGGCGGTAGGTTGACGACCATCACTCTATCATCTGCAGACAGAGTGATAGTCCAATAGTTGAAGTTGTTGACAAACGATCTCTCGGTAGAGAATAACCTCCAATAGTCTCATTATTGTTGACTATTGCCCTCATGACGTTAAGTCTGCAGCACTCGATGCTGTTCGTGGATAGTCTCATTATTGCCGAATAGCTTACAAATGGGGTAACAATACTCACGGACAGACAGCACTGTAGCGATGGGCTCCTCACTCTAGCGTCACGAATAATTTACTACGACACGGACAGGATTCGCATCCGTGTTCACAGTGCGAACTGGTCCGCGTAGACGCCTTGGAAGCCGATGACTATTGCCCTCATGACGTTAAGTCTGCAGCACTCGATGCTGTTCGTGGTGGTGACAGGTCTGCTTTTGGGTGGACTCGTAATGCTGGTGGGTGGTCTGCAGCAGGCTGCCGTGGTGGCTTCGATGGATTGGCAGCGCTGTTGTTCGTACATGCGCAACATCACAAGTCCATCGCTGTTTCTCCATTGTATGATGGGCCCATCGGTTCAAATTGAGCGTCACGCTTTCCTACTTGAACACTCGATCGTTTACCGCAGTGCGATGTATTTCATGTAGGCGTGACACCTCGTCAATGCGTTATTTAGCTCGGCATAATCAGCTGAATATCACACTAACACAGGCGTTCGAAGCACCTGCAATAAACGCTTACAACTGGTTCACTTTGAAAGCCGGCAACACTCTTGCGGACAACGATCATTGGGAATGGATCTCCAACGGTGGGGTATCTCATTATCGCCGAAATAGCTTACAAATGACTCATAAACAGACACTACTGTAGCGATGGACTCCTCACTCGAGCGTCACACTCACGAATAATTTACTACGGCACGGACAGGATCCGCGTCCGTGTTCACAGTGCGAACTGGTCCGCGTAGACGCCTTGGAAGCCGAATGTGCTGGTGAAGCGCGTGACTTGCACAGCACCCGGCATCAGCGCCGCTGGATGCGCTTGGAACTTGGCTACAGCCGCATCGCCGTAGATCGGGTCGCTCGACTGCGGATCCATGCTCACCTTGCGCAGACTGAGGTCTGCGAAGCGCAGCAGCTTGAGCTCGAGACGGTACATGATCATCAACGCCCGCAGCGCCTTGGCCTCGTCGTCGAAGGCGGCGATAACCGCCGTGTCCTTCCAGTTTCGCCGACGCCAAGTGCGAAGTGCGTGAATCCACTGATCCTGCGTTTCTGGCGTGGACGCACTGAACACGATGCGCGTGCGTCGGAAGTGCGTGAAGGATCGCTCGGTGTCGTGAACGGAGCGCACGGGACAGAGCTCGACGCAGAAGCGGTTGGGAGCGAAGCCGCCTTCAATGCGCTGCACCGACACGCGGTGGCGCGTGAGCGAGAACTGGCCCATCCAGCGTCCGTCCTTCTTGTCGAAGTACTGCAGCAACCCTCCTTCCAGCTCGAAGTAGAGAGGGTCCTAAGAGAGAAGGTCAGCAATGGAGCATTCATTCATTGAGGGTTGGATGGCAGACGTACCGCTTGGCGAGCGATGTCGTGCAGGAGCAAGAAGCCTTCGTAGTCGGCCATAGTCAACTTCTGTCTGCTGCTGTGTGAGCAATTTGGGTAGTGGCGTTCTTCCTTGCATTCGCGTCGGCCTTTCCTGCTGGCACACCAAAACTTTGAGCAAGTGTACAGCGTTACGGCTGTTGGCGAACTGTAGGGGATGACGAAGTTGAAGTGAGCTTCAGTTATGCTGGACAAGAGGCAGTTGACAGAAGAGGGTGACAATCCGATACGAAGAGGAGAAAACTGGCCAACAGCATGGACAATATGCTCATAGAAACAGCCAAAGTAGAAAACCGTTGCAACTGGAGCGAACAAGTCTATCGTGAGGTGGTGGTGCGTCGAATTCGACCGACTCTCGTGGATAGAGGCGATTTTGCGTCGTGAATGAGGTGGCAACGCGTGACCAACGTTGATATATCGGGGTGTGGTGCTCTATTCGTCTGCATTGCACTGGACTGCAGACAGATCAGCTTCATCTTACGATAAGCAAGTATGTACAGGATGCGCCAACCTACGCAGATACTGTATAGCGGCTGAACCGAGGGCATAAGTTATGGCGTGGTGTCAAGTGGTGCTGCATGGAGAACATCCGAGCTGGTCAACGTGGCTTCGGGTAGCGCAGATGGTTGAACGATATCTGGAGGTGGCATCCGGTTGACGCTGCAACATGGCTGCATGCATGTGTACAGCTGGCCGCACCTTCAAGTGTATGCTGATCACCGCGGCCCAGCTGCTGGCTGAGCAATGCTCTCACTGCGGGCTCTGTTGATTGTGCGCTCTCGTCGAGTTTGATTGTGCTCAAGATCGAGGCGTGTTTGCGCGTCGGATAATCCGGACTGCGAGCTCACCGGATTTCCACTGCTCGATCGATAGCCCTGCTGGTGCAACGGAAGCGCAGGTCGTGGCAACGCACACGCACAACGCGGCGATGGCAATGACCTGCAACTGCCGGAGAGAAACGGATGAAGGCGATGACTTGAGCCGAAGGATTTACACTAAAGTACTGAGGTCTCATTGTGGTCATCGCTGGTATGGCGTGACGCGTTTGGCGTTGAGACATTCGGATACGTCGGATACTCGACGGATCCACTTGACGTAGGTACAAAGGCGAAAACCGTCGTTCACCCCAGGAAGTCAGGACGATGGCGTCCGATTGCATCAGTTGGCGTCGCTGCTTGTCTATCAAGACGACAAGAGCCTTTCGTCGCTAACTCGGAAGGTGTCGAGGCGTTATTTGACAAGGGGGCAGCAGAACAGGGGAAAGCCTGGAACGCGAGCCAGCATTACTCACGGCGATTCAACCAATAGCATCCGACCACATCCTTCGAGACAGCATACTATCCACGGTACTGTCGCAACACTGCATCCAACTCCGATACTTTGTTGATTAATTTCACCTGTGAAATCCTATGCAGAAAGGCTTAACGTAATTCTGCATCCAGAGTGCGCAATTCCTCACTTTGGTTTCATCGCCAAGCCAAATTACGCTTTTGCTGTTGGGTAAAACCTCCACATAGCCCGTCCATAGCGTCGATCGCTCTCTCTCTTCCTCTTTTCCTTCACTTGCGCTCACTATTCAAAGCGCCGGTCGGAAGACTTACGGCCCTCTATTTAAAGTGCCCGCATCCGTAATGTGTGTGCGGCCTCCGAGCGCTGCGCGGTCCGCGCGGGCCGAGCGCGCCGCCTCCAAGGCTGTGGCCACGGGCGGCGCTCGCGTGTCGATGTCCATGCGGCCGCGCTCGTGCTCCAACGTGTCCACGGCGTCCTCCAGCTGGTCCCCCACGGGCATGAACGTAGCGTCGCGCGACACGGTGAGCGGCCGCTGGGTCGAGGACGCGGCCGCGCGCAACTGCGCCAAGTGCGAGCGCGTCTTCTCGCTCGTGAACCGCCGCCATCACTGCCGCGTGTGCGGCGAGATCTTCTGCCATGCCTGCTCGCGCACGCGCATGGTGCTGGCTACGAACCCCGGCGAGATCCCGCGGCGCCAGCGCGTATGCGACCCCTGCGCGACCCACGCGCATAGCAGCGCCGTGCTGTACGAGGCAGAGGACACGTCGCTCGGCCCGCGGTTCCGCGCCAAGTCGGAGATCGAAGAAGGCGCCGCCGTGACGGAAGAGCTGCTGATGGCCAAGGAGAAACAGGAACACACGGTGGTACGCACGCGCCGCGCGGAAGACAGCAGTCTCAGCTTCATGTTGGCGTCGGCAGTAGGCTTCGCTGCCGCCTTTTGGTTCCTGAAGGACGAGGTGGCGCTCTCGAATCCAGCGGTGTGGATCCTCTTGGCTGGCTTCGTGAAGAATGTGTACGAGATCGTGACGAGGATAAGCGCAGCCAGGCAATTCACGGATGGCGTCACAGACCTGCAAGATGCCGAGAAGGTCTTTAGCGGCATGGATTTAGACGCCACGGACGACTTGTCCACGGCCCCCACCAGCACCACGTCCACTGCTTCGGACAAGCCCAAGGAAGACAAGTACACTAGTGTCAAGATCACGGCTGCTCAGAGTGACGAGCTCATTGCCAGCTCCCAGCGATCGCTGGATAAGGTGCTGGAACTGGCCAACGCCGATGCAACCAACGACTCGGCATGGACGGAGGAGATCCCGACGACAGAGAACATTACGGTCCACTCACGGGACGGCAAGCCGTCGCGGATCTACAGATCGGAGGCTGAGATCCCACTCTCACCGGATGAGCTGTTTGATGAACTGCACACCAACCTCGAGACCAGCAATGTCTGGAATGTGACAGCTGCTGAGAGCAATGTGATCTGCAAACTGGATGAAACCACGGACCTCGTACACCTGATTTCGGCCCCCGCTCTTGGTGGCATGATTTCCAGTCGGGACTTTGTGAACACCCGCACGTGGCGTCGACAGGATGGAGGTGGCTACGTTATCGCTAATAGCTACGCCGGCAAGAACATCCTGAAGGCTCAGAAGGGAATTACTCGTGGTGAGAACGGCCCCACGGGGTGGGTCATTCTACCTCACCCGACGTCTCCGTTCAAGAGCCGCCTTATCTGGATCCTGAACATGGACATCAAGGGTTACTTCCCGTCCAGTGTCATCCGCAAGGGCTCCATCAGCGAGGTCTCCTGCTTTGTGCGTAACCTGCGCCGTTTCATTGAAAGTAAAGAAGCTGGCGGCGAGCACGCCACTGAACGTGTTTCGACCACTGTGCCGTAAATTCCATCGACCTTCAAATCAAGAAAAATCAAGGCCAATGACGAGTGATGTTACAACGAGGCTGGGTGCTGGAGCAAGCTGCATGAGCGGATCGAACGTTTATGCTTTGCTTTTCTCCAGCTCTCAGCTTTGGATCTAGTCTTGGTTCTGTGTTTCGTGTGTCTGTTTCTCTAGTGGAGCTGTCGCGTTCGACGGAAAGCACGGCCAATTAGCTCCGATTCAACCTACAACAATTCAAAATGGCCAAGTGAGGTGACAGAAGGCATGATGCCTCGCGACCGCCCCAATCTCTATCGTGTCTACCGTCAGCTCAGCGGAATGCAGTCGGGTAGCGCGATACACGACAAACTTTTACCTATTTGCTTACTTTCTCGTTGGAACCGGATGATACAATAAATAATAATACCCTTAACAATTTTATGATGTGTTGTGTAGTGATGGAGCTGAACTGGACTAAGAGAAAAGGTATGGCAGCACATTTTCATTGACTTTCCTAACTTTCTATCCGTCAACGCCTACTTTAGAGTTAACTGTCGGCTTTGAAGCTCCCCACGGCACTTGTATGGCAGGTACACCAAAGGCGTTGACAACTGAAACTATGCTGGGATTCTTAGCTAGTGGTGGTGCTCCTGGCGTTGTGTCGAGATCTCGAGCAGACTTGACAACCTCGACAGCCTCTTCTTGTTCTGCTTCAGAATCGACTGGAGATTGACCAGCATATTTCTTGGGAGATGTTGGTTTGCTGGTAGCGTTCGCAACGGCAGCAGCGGAGCTGAATTTGGCCATCGCTTTTGACACGGCAGCTGCAGACCCAAAGGATGCCAGTGCTTGTGTGCCAGCAGTAAACCCCGAAGCTGTAGATGCAAGGTCGCTCCGGTCCCAGTACCATCCCATAACCCGACTAACCGTCCACTCGGGGACTTCATCGTCATCGAGTTCGTCCCAGGTTTTACAAAACGCATTTCGGGTGACTAACTTGTCTCCCTCAAGTTGTAGCGCGACATCGATGAGCGCGTCAACATGATCCTCTTTCATGGCCATTAGGAATAAAATATCGGTGACACCGAGATCACGTGAGAACTGATTGCGCTCTTCAGCGCGGTCTGCTTCTTGTTCGGAGAGCCGTTCCCACGTGGACATGACGATGGCCATGAAGACATTGAGCATGAGGATACAAAAGACGATGTTTCCTGTGTAAATGAAGATAGCGCTGAAGATTCCACCTTGGTCGTAGATCGGACCCGGATCGTATAGTCCGAAGTTGAGCTCAAAGACGCGAAAGACAGCTCGTGGAAATGTTGCCCACTCGGTAAAATTCAAACCGTACAACATGTGACCCGCAAACGAATAACCCACGATGACGGAGATGTAGATTGGGATGAAGGACATCACTTCTGGCATTGCTCCGTAGACACTTCTCATGAGACGTCGACCACCTTTGGTTACTTGAAAATACTTCAGTGCGCGAGCTGTAAGCAACAAAATGTTGAAAAGATTGAGACCCAGCAGAATTCGATCCCAGATCATCAAAGGCAGCGGGTTGATGTACTCGTCAAACGACTCGAGCTGGAGCATTTTCTGACGGGTACTGGTTTTCTGGCTGCAGTATCGCCAGATAATTATGGCGCTGTTCACGAAAATGTTGGCCCAGTCTCCGATATTATTCATCAGTCCGTATCGCGTTATATACTGCAAAGATGAGAAAGGTTCAGTCACGACAAGCATTGAAAAACTACATCCACAAGACGTACAATTCTGTAGTTGCCACCGGAGAGAACACAAACATCCCATAACTCGACGAGAGCAAAGTAAACGACATGTGCGATGAAGATTGCCTCCAAGATCGTGCGGACAATGTTTTTCTTCAGGTAAAAGTCGTACGGTTCAAGGTTGATTACTTGGACGTCTGAAGTAGGAGTCACCCCGCCTGCGAGATTGAAATCTACTGTCAGGTGTACAATTGACAGGACGCGCAGACTCGGATTGAACAATGACATGATGATCACCACTTCTTTAGTTTGACGGTCAATCCAACTATACTGTTGCATGAGCTTCGCAATTGCAAGTTCGTTAGCCCCATTCGTGGCGCTGCGCAGGAAAAATGTTTGAAACCCGCTGATATCGGAGTCATTATCGGTGGAATACGAAAACATTTCGAGCTTCTGAAGCTCCGCTACGCTCTCGTTGGTTCCGTTGGTGACACCAAAAGGTTCAATCGAGTCTTCCTTCTTGGAGTAACATGTTTTGTTCTGGAGCAGTGGTATATCACTATAGCAATTTTTGCTTTTGCTTCCGGGGTCGCTGAAATTTAGTGCGGCATATCGAGTTTGCCACACATGAAAACCTCCTAAGATGACAGTTTGCGATGCCAGTGTGTACGCTTCGTCACTTCCACTTCCCGAGTAAATGATACTCAGGAACGAATTGATGAACCAATCCCAGAAATCGTTGGAACTTGCAATGCTGCCGAAGACAACAGTTGAGGATCCCTGTGGGCTCATGAGCAATTTCGTCTCGACAATATTTTGCACCACCGAACCTGATCAAAGCGGTTAGATGATCGCAATGAAAGTGCAATTGACTGGTGTTGTCACCTACGGCCAGAAATGTTGCGATCCATGAGTAAAGCTGTCAAGTAGATGGAGACGAAGGTGATGAATGCAAGGAGCTTCCGTGACAATAGGCGGAATTTGCGTTTCTCCTTGAGATCTCTCAGCAAAAACTGTTGTGGGATACCTACAGGACGAGGTCGTGGTGGAACGAGAATTGATGTCGATTGCATAAAGCTGGGCAAGGCCTTCATGGTATCTGCTTGATCGACGAACCTCGTCTGCAAATGTCAACAACCAGTAGATGAAGGTCTACTGGAGGTACACGCCCAACTGCCATGAGCCCGTATCACAAACTATTCTGGATACTAACTAACACTAACGCTAATTCGGGAAATGTGATGAGCATGTCGTTTTTCACGAATCTCACATTTATTTTCCGGTTGCGGGGTTCATGAATGCTCTCATAAACGATGATTCTCGCAAGCACACAACGGAAGGTGATGCATGTACACCATTATGATTGACTGCAGCCATTCATCCTAACTGTAGTTTGAGCGTCTAGTGCATGTGATACCGTCTCGATACGCTTTGGCACTGCAGGAAAAGAACCGGAAAAGAAGTGTGAGACCCGTGAACAAGAAGAAACAATCCTTTCGTGTTATTAAACATTCTTCAAATGGTATCACTGGAGCACCATCACGCAGTGTGCCATGGGAATGCCACTACCCGAACCAAAGTCTCAACATCTAGCTGCACGAAGAGAAAGTTACCATGCTGGCAATTTTGTGCAACAATATTCCCAAAATGTTAAGCAGGTCACTCCAAAAATAAAGACACCGAGATCTTCGATCGCATCAGTGCTTCATTCAGCACGACCGGCGTTTCCTACTCGTATTTCAATGGAGAGATCCAGTCGACCGATAAATACAGAAGACGGTCTGATTGAAGAAATTTGTGAACATTCTCGATCTGCAGACACTGAACTGGTAAAGGGTCATGACGAGGGACCGGAACTTCACAATAAATTGACCACCACTGAGGTGCAAGCAACGAGTCAAATTACAGAGAGGGGAGAATTGGAGATATTACAGAGTCTATATTACCAGCTACGTTTCGTTGAGGCTAAAGCTGACGACACTTTTCGACAACAAGAACATTGCGCAGAGGTTGGCATTCCTAGCTATGATCTACTATAGTGATGAAATGGTTACTGTGACTTTGCATGTGTTTCTTGTGTTGTCTAGGCTCAGATGATGACAGTGTGGGAAATTAAATTGGAGATATTACAGAGTCTTTATTACCAGCTATGTTTCGTTGAGGCTAAAGCTGACGACACTTTTCGACAACAAGAACAGTGCGCAGAGGTTGACATTCCTAGCTATGATCTACTATAGTGATGAAATGGTTGCTGTGACTTTGCGTGTGTTTCTTGTGTTGTCTAGGCTCAGATGATGACAGTGTGGGAAATTCTACAGTCAAAGTTACACAAATTGCAGATGATATCGCTTCGTTTGTACGGTCAACGACATTTAGAGCCGGCGGAGGATCAAAGTACAAAATTGGTATGTAAATCTGCGGTCGAGAAGGTTTATTGTTGTAGTAGCTCAATGTGTGATGTACTTTTCAGGTAGAACCAACTGCACAATTGGCAGAGCAACTCCGGCGTGCGCTTGAAAGTATCTCTCAGTTGTGTGCATCCGTTGACATTGCTTTAAGCCGTTTAAGTTCTTCATGGATCACTTGGGCCAACCCACTTCAACTGAAGCAGCACATGGACACGCTAAGCTTAGAGCTCGACAACCTTCAAGAGAAGATGGAGATGGTACATCTTGATGATTGTGTAAGTTTGTTCCGCACAGTATGTATCTAAACTACAGTAGTGTTCATACCTTTCTTGTACCGGTAGGTATCTGTAGCCGTCTCATTCGAGCATGAAATGCAACGATTGCACTCGAAATCGACGGAAGCATTGCTTCAGGTTGCCCATCTTATCACTAAGCTGGAGACCGAAAGAAAACAAGATACTTAGTACACGATCAGCCAACACAAGTAACAACCAGGATTGAACACACATAGTCTTGATCCACATCATTAGGCCTGACGAGTTAGTAGCCACCAGCTGCTTGACGTAATTTGTCAATCCACACATCACGTTCTTGAATGTTCTGGGCGCGTAGTTTGAAAACTCGACCACTGTCTGCTGCCGATGAACGCTTCTTGCTGTTCTTTTCAAAGAAACCCCTTTGCAGCTCAAACACATGAGCTGACTTACCAGGGGTGATGTCGAACCCTTCGCCAGCATCACGAGACGGATCAATTTTGCAACTACCATAGCAAAAGCACATCAATGTCAGTCATACCAACCAATCAACTCAGTCTATAGAGCAACTCACCCAGTGAGGCAAAGCTCTTTGATTAT
The DNA here is from genome assembly GCA_002215365.1 of Phytophthora megakarya. Classification (NCBI taxonomy): domain Eukaryota; phylum Oomycota; class Peronosporomycetes; order Peronosporales; family Peronosporaceae; genus Phytophthora; species Phytophthora megakarya. The sequence goes on from NBNE01000163.1 coordinate 15,724, forward strand.
TTTCCCACGCTCGTAGTCGTCCTTGGTACTCGCGTAGATTAAGTTGGCACCGATTAGGATGAAGTACCGCTGCTTCCAATTTTTCCGACCGAGAGGATTGAATACGTTTCCGCCTCCACCTTGTTTGATCAAATAGCCCTGCAACTCAGTGACCTCTTCTTTTTCCTGAGCTGCTTCTATCACTTTTTGTTCGGGGAGTTGGACCTATACGTACAAGAAGATAAAGTGTTAGTCAAGGCACACAAAATCTTACAGATCAAGTTTACGAACCGATACAAAAGCAGCTTCCTCTAGCAATTCTTTCTGCTTTGCAGCCATCGCGTGCATCCTAGCTAGATCATTAATCGCCCCAACCAGTGCTTCCTTCCGTAGCTACCAGGAATATCGAAATACATGTCAGTTTAAAAGGCAACGACACAAACATTACTTCGATACTTACCGACTGGAGTTTGGCACCTTCGATAAGCTGTCTATTGACCTCCTCCTGTACATCGCCGGCCTGCTTCTGGTACACTTTTTGCTTGCGGGTGAATTCCTCAACTTCCTCTTCTTTCTTCTCAATCTGCTCATCTACGACATCCACGTCGTGTTGACGAATCTTGTCCAGTTTTTCTGAAAAATCGGCAAGCTGAGGTCTGATGGTATTGTGCATGAACTTGACAAGCTCCTCTTTCTAATGAAGAAATGAGAAATTAAGAAACGCCACGATAAATTGACAGAAACCTATCACTGTCTTACCTTGACAGGACCCTTGGCTTGATCTGTGTACTCGGCCATCAATTCAAACATATACGTTTGATATTGATGAAAGAAGCGCTGTGAAATCCCACATCATGACGAAAAGTTAGTATTCGTCGATCTCAACAGTACACTGAAGCATCGCTTACCTTGAATTGTGTTGACTGGAAGGAGTACGAGTTTTCGTCATCACACATCATGGCGAAAAAGTTAGTATTCGTCGATCTCAACAGTACACTGAAGCATTGCTTACCTTGAATTGTGTTGACTGGAAGGAGTACGAGTTTTCGTCATCTTGAGGGTTCAACGTTAAATGCGCATCTACTTTTCCCGTCATTTTGGTGTGCAGGGCAGCGAGTAGCGAATGACATATCTCAGACGAGATGCGGTTATTTTCCTCTTGAATCGTTGTGAACACTGACTCTACCAGATCACGAAACAATTTCTGTGCAATAAAACAAAGTTTTGGTCAGATAAGATTGACGGTATACGGTGATGCAGTATGCCACCACCTTCAGCAATGTACATAGTTTTCCGGATCGAACAGGCATCGTGCGAAGAGTTGTCTTGGCTTCACGTTTTGCAGAATTGTGTACTTCATGAAGAAAAGCATTTTCGCATGGCAACTAAGAAGACAAAACATACGATATGAGGCGGAATATACACTTCAACAGCATACTACAGGTACCAACCTCAACTAATTCGGAATTTTCTTGCGCTGTAGCAAGTGCTGGTTTAAACCCCTTCAGATCTGAAGTATCAACAATGTTGCCCAGTCTTTCAGACATGCGAAGTTTGTAGAGCTTGACACCATTCTCGACGACATTGAGACAGCAGTTGTGAATCGAGTCTTTCCAAATTCGACCTCGAAATGCCTACCGTTGAAGCGCATAAAGTCGTTAGAATTCTGTCAATAAGCGACACTGATCCTGAACTCACCGTGAACACGTTATCGCGATGAGCCAGCATGGAAACCACGATTGAGCCGATCAGTGGGCCATTCAACACAACGCCTTTTAAATAACGATTGTGAATCGAGTCGGTGAAAACTCGCGACAGCTTGTCAATACGTTTCTCAAAAGCATTCGACTCCCTTGGCGGAACAGCGAAACATCCTTGGTCCGGAAAAACATTTTCAAAAAGCTTGCTAAACCGCGCGGCAGGAGAATCTTCTGGTAACGCAGCCAATGCGTTGCACAAATATGTCTGCTCCGTCTCCTGTAGGGACAACCCACTTTCCTGAACCTGTTCCTTCAACTCGCTTGTAGTGACATTCTGCAACACCCAAAGGAGCTTCGGGGACTGCGGAAAAGCTACCAACACAAGTAAACTGCGTTAATTCACACATTTCCTCTAAAAAATTAAAACTCTCACTATAAGCAGGTGGAGCATCGTTTTCTCCTTGGTTTGATGCCAAGAACGCGAAACTATCGACCGCTTCAGGGGTCAAATGACCGTCGACGTGATGTACCACCACACTGCTCAACCCGGCAAGGATTGAGTACATCAACAAATCCATTTGCTGCACAAAAAATTAAAATAAAAAGTATTAAAATGAATATACAGTACAATTAGTATTCCCAAAACTTACCGTGTTCCCAAATCCCGGTCGGTTCAGTATCGCGAGGTATTTTGCATTGGGGAAGTTGGCACTCTTGACATATAACCAGGCACCACTGATAAAAAAATCATAAAAATATCGTAAATAAATCATATCCAGATTTATCTGGCATATGATAATATCATATTATGACCGTACTCAAATTCCGTCGTATCTTCGAGGCCCAGGAGACTTTGGATCAGCGCCGTCTTGCCGCTGTCTCTCGCACCGTGGAAACTCACGACCAGCACCGGCTCCGCCAGACGCTGTAGGAACGAGATAGCCTCCTTCTGGATCTGCACGTGGTCCGCATCCGTCACAGCGAGGAGTTCGCCCGAGAAGAGAAGTTCCCCCGTCATATCGTCGATTGTCGAATGGCGAGACTAAATCACAAATAATATCGATTATAGTCCGAATAGTCCACAAGACCTTTCATAAGATCGAATGTGGCCATGGAGGCGTTGCGGCTTCGAGATGGCGCGTATGTGAGCGATCGATTCGACCAATTGCACGAAGAAAAGCGCCAATTAGAACAGAATCAAACGACTGCAGCAGTTGACGATTGGGTGTCGACCACCGCCTCCGATTTGTCCGAAGAAGAGCGACACCAAGTGGAACAGTGGCGCATTGTGCAGCGAGCGAAGGCGCTACACGACAAAGGACCGACGTCGCAATTGAACAAGAAATTTTTAGTGTTGCAGGGCATCCTGGACAAGTTGTATGCAAAAAATGAGGCAGATCTGGGCATCGCTTCACCCTCAAATGGTCCTTTCAAGCGTCTGGAGACGGGAGACGCAAACTCTCCCGTACCATTCAAAGAGCTGCCACTTCCGACACAAGTGGTGCTCAAGATGTTCTTCCGGACGTGTCAGTCGCTACGAGATCCGACAAAACTCGTGGCAAATAGTCGACTGTCGGTGCAAATTGCAAACAAACTGCCGACTATTTTGACGTCGATGCCCTCGTGTGTGTTGTCACCAGGGTTAGTGGATGATGTGCCGCTTGAATTGGAGGATGGCGGCAATGTTTGGAGTGTGTTTTATCAGCTTTTCCAGCTTTTTGAGGAGTTGTTAGGATTGAACAAGGAAGCTTCGAGCTCGACGGAAAGAATGTGTTTATCTGCTAATGACCGAGTTACGGTGATCGTAGCGTACGTAGCGCTGAGCTTGAAGTGGGGAAGGTTAGGCTACCTGCTGAAGGGTGTAAGATTTCTACTGGAGAATGCTAGTGAGGTGGATGCAACAAAGTTTGAACCTCTGCTGCCGCTCTTTCACGAGCTCGCAGCCACTACGGTCGAACGACCACAGGTCACATTTGGTGAGGAGGAGGAACCGTGCGGTTATATCATGAGTTTTGGCAAAGGAGATCATGGAAAGCTTGGGCACGGTCAGTGCGTGCATGTAAGCTGCCAGGATGGAAATTGCACAGAGAACAAGATGTCACCGACAATGATCGCAGCAACCAGGGATGTTTTGTTTCGCAAAATTGACTCGCTTTCGACGCATAGCATTGCCATAACTGCAAAGGGTGAAGCTATGGCTTGGGGTAATGGTGATAAGTATCGACTTGGTCATGGGTCGTCTACCAAAGAGTACACCCCTCGAACAATCGAGTTTCTAAACTTGAAAGGACGAGTACTCGACCTTGCGTGTGGTTTGGGACATACAATGGCCCTTATGGAGTCTGGAGAACTCTTTGCTTGGGGAAATGGCTCAAATGGTCGCTTGGGTCTTGGTGACACCAATGATCGTTCGAGCCCAACAAAAGTTGTTCTCCCCACTACATTGCAACAAAAGGAGTCAGAGGGAGGAAATGAGTCGAATGTTACGAGTGCGCAAGTACGCTTTCGCCATGTTTTCTGCGGTGCATCTCATTCCCTGGGTATATCTTGGGATGGACGCGCATACGCGTGGGGAAAGAACAATCAGGGGCAGTGTGGTCATGGCCATACAAATGATCAGTGGACCATCCAGGAAATTGAAAGTTTTCGCGACGATGAAGACGGAGAAGAAGAATGCATCGCATACGCCGCGGGTGGTTGGGAACATACACTCCTTTGCACGGTTTCTGGTCGGGTATACTCTTGTGGCTGCGGCTACAAGGACAGTCGTCGTGCTGGTATTCCGCCTGTTTTAGGCCATGGTGACTGTGATCGACGGCTCAAACCCACTTTAGTGCAGACTTTAGACGATGGTCGAGAGGAAATCATCAAGGTAGCGTGTGGGTGGGACCATTCTCTCGCTGTATCGGCAAATGGAAAAGTTTACACATGGGGATCAGGTACAAATGGAAAATTGGGACACGGAGATGAAGAAAGTTTTGACGTCCCCATACTTGTGCGCAGTATGGACGGAAAACAAGTCAAAGATGCGAAAGCTGGATGCGAACATACAGTCTTCTTGACCCAGGACCATGAATTATGGACTTGTGGGCAGGGCGACAGCGGTCGCCTAGGACACGGTGATAATCAAACACGAAAACGTCCAACGAAGATCGAGGTCTTTGCAGAATTGAGCTTAAAACCAGTGGCCTTAGCTGTGGGTGACAAATACAATTTAGTTCTGGTCAAGGATATTGACGGACAATGTGAACATGAAGGGAACTCGATTTCTATCCAGAAAACTGGGGAAATGACTGTGGACATGCATCGTGGGGCTACCGGTAGACACCGCAAGGAACAGCATAAGACACACCACAGCAATCAAGAGAACGGATTCGGACCAAACTGGACGTTGAGCATGGCCACACGGATAGATCCACAAGGAAGCTCCACAGCGGAGTCCACGCCAACAATAAATCCAGATTCTGCAAGCAGCGTAGCATTATTCATCGCTGGTCATGTGGACCGCCTCATATCAGATTATATTTCTGATGAATCCAAACTCGATGACAAGCACGAGGAACCGAAAGGAGCAGAGACGAAATCAAAAGTACAAAAGTCAGTTGTACTCCCGTTCACCACTGACACAAGCTATGAATCTTTGCAAGCCTTATTTCTGCTCCTACAGTTGATTACTTCTCCTACGAGTCCGAAAGAACAGACTATGCGGTCTGAGAAGAGCGTACCAGATTCTTTAAGTGGATTGTGTTTGGGAATTCGAGAGCGGATGGGACTATCTCTCTCTTGCTTAAGGATTTTGCAGCTGAATTTGAAGAAATCACCAAGCTTTGTTCGTTCACCCACCCATAATTTTGGGGATACAAGTTCTGAGTTGTTAGGCTTGTTTGCCCATATTCACAAGTTGCTGGATAGTCTTGCCAGTCGGAAAGGGGAAGATGCAGTTTTATATTTCGACAATGAAACTCGCCTGTCTGGTGACACACAGTTGATATCTCTTGGGGTTGCAATTAGCCGTGAAGCTGCTTGTGCGCTGAAGGTAAACGAATATCTTGTAGTATTCTCTTTTCATTATCACTTATGACTAACCAGGTATTTGCTAGATGGGATTTGGTATATTTTACCCAACAGGTTCCTCACGTTGCAAGCTACTGTGGGAGATTCTGGATGATTGCAAGGTCGACACCCCTTCCATGAGAACAGTTTTCCTCTCGGACCAGTTGTGTAAGGTAAGCAAAGAATTTATCTGGTCGCCAAGTTTGTCTACAGTTTGAGCTTATTTCTTTTTGGTGTTAACAGGATTCAATTATGGTAGACATATTCAGAAGTTTGCCTACCCATGGGTTGCTAAACCTACAAAAAGAACTGTCTGGTGATATCCAGAACGAGAGTGTCACTCACAAGGATATGTCTGCCATAAAAACCCTGATGATAGTTCTCCTTAAAAGGAGTAGCGCGGAAGCGATCAAACATCTCGACAATGAGGCATTTGCAGATTTTACGAGCGAACCCGATTGTTTTCTTCGACTACTGCACGTACTACAGGTGCACTATTTCAGTGTTGCTCACAGTGAATGCAATACGGATGAAATCCGCAACTCGCCGAACCCAACGCAAGACGGAGACGAGATTATGGAGTCTCTTCTAGAGTACGTGGACGCTCTGATGACCGAGTCGCTGGCAGTGTTAAAAACGCTTCATAAGGGTAGCCGCCAGCACGAAGAGATTATAACTTGGCGTTTGAACGGGAGCTTCTTTCATACCTTGTTGCCCAGTGCAATCGAGTGTTTATCGGTGGTGTTGCTACCAGTGTCCGACCGGAAGAAGTCTTTCAAAGCCTTAGTGACGCAAACTACTGGAAATTTACTACTTGCACAACGTATTTTACCAAACCTGCACGTCATGCTGAAAATGCTAGATGAAGTAAGTTGGAAAATGCATACAGCGAATGATCCAGGGAATCAAGCACAGGATGATATTACCTTTCCCCATCACATCGGATTTACGACTCAAGAGCGCAACTGGTTCGTTGATCTTGGAGACGCATGTGCAGTACTTTGTGGAAAACTGAGCTGTGAACTCTTTTATTCATTCGCCGTAGATGAAATCACACATGGAGTGTATTACTCTCTTGTGTTGTCTGAAGGTCGGTTTTTGAGAGAGTATCAGGACACCGCCATTGTGAAGGCACAAATTCCAAACACAATCAGAACGATTCTCAATTGGGAACGCTTGGGGGTGTTTGAAGTGGAAGACGAGCTTGTCGGTTGCAAGGACGACGTTAGTACACATATGACAGCTGCAGCTTCAGATAGTCAATACGTTCTGCTGCAATTCACTGGACCCGACATCTCGGTTAAACCTTTATCTTTTTGGAGGTGGATTGCTGCAAAGTTCTCAGATGCAGTGGAATTTACAACTGAAGCAGAAAAACTACTGACGGTTGCTCTAAGTGTGTCGTCATGGCACCTGGGCCTGAGTCAAGAACTCCGTCACGTTTACGAACTTTACGATGCCGAAACTCAAAAGGATACCGCAATTGACACTGTTGCCAAGCCGAATGGAATTTGGAGTATGCTATCCACTCTTCTTAAAGCGACCAAACGGGAATCGTGGAGTTACAATTCCGTGAGTGTGGAAGTTGTCGCAAATGCCATTAAATCGGCACGTTTGCTACTTAATTTGCAGCCAAATCCAGCGCTCGTACCGCCTACCTTTCGATATGAACAGGAACTGCAACACGTAGAGCCGTTTTGGCAATCTAGTGATGACTCACTTGCAGATATGCTTGACTATCTAACGAAGGCTGTGGATATAGATACGATTCAGCAGTTTCTTGTGATAAAAGAAGTGCATGGAGCTCTTGTACGGACTGGAATTTGCATATTACATGACCTCCTTAGGAAGGTGACCACTTCATCTACCAAGAGTTGTTTGTTGGATGAATTTGTTGCAGTCACATGTGGAACCCACCCGGTGAGCTCGACCCCAGCCGTGCCAATGCAACCGATCATTTTGAGTCGAGAAAATGGCAATGACATCAATAAGGCCATCGAAAATTTGTTTGTTCGATTGGCACGGATTGTGGCTAGCGAAGACGCATCTTTTGATCTGAAAAAGAAGGCACTAATGGCTTGGACAGTGCCACTAAGTTCCACAAACCGTGATGTTCCGTGCGTAGTAGCTTTGATAGCAAAGTCCGGTATAATGAGCACATTAGTTGAGTTACTTCTCGATGAAGCAAATTTGCTGGATGCATACAGTAAGCTGAATGCTCCCATGCAACCGATGACACCCGGAAATCAAAATGATAAATGGTGCAGTGTTTCCCAATTCGATTCGAGACAAGCCAAGGTTTCTCCCACTAAATCTCTTTTATTTGACCAAACACCTGCCGAAGTCATTAGCGTGTTGGCTTGGGAAGCCTTCTGTGCTATAGCTATGCAGCTCAGCAGATCGGAACATTTCGCGGACCACAGACCGAATTTGTTGTTGTGCAGTGCTGGATCAAACGTAAACGAAAGACCTTCGACGCCACGAAGTACGTCAATGTCTCCGCGAAGACGCCTAACTCTGCCAAAGAAAATGGTGGTATCGAGTATTGATGAGATCATTGAGCAAATGACGGATGGGCTGTTTTTGATGTTACAAGGAGTCAAAAACCGCTTAGACTCGCTCAATACATCCTCGAACGAGTTTAGTAAATTATTGCAACCGGAAGAGGAGATCAACGTAACACTAAGGTCTGCTCAACAGAAGAAAAAATACTTTCAAGTCTTTTTGCTTGCTCACCCAGTGCAGATATCACAATCAAGTACGCATGATATCGGAATACACAAGCTTAAAGATGCCGACAACTCTGCTGGAAATGCTACAAGTGTATCACTATCATTTTGGGTGTACGTCGAACACACTGGTGCTATATTACGCAAAACGAATCTGAACGAGGATGATACTTCATCTACCGCAAAAGAATCTTCTATCCGCTTACTTGCGTTCAGTGCCGATCATGATACCAACTCTGAACCTAATACACCAAGAGATGGCTCAATGATTGTATTTACCCGTGAAGCGCATCCGGACCACGTAATATTAGGACTCACAGTTAGATGTGGTGAAGACAACTGGTGTTCGATACTTGTCGATGAACATCTGCCACGGGGAAAATGGGTCCAGGTTGTTTTAAGCTTTGACAAAGAGAGACCGGAACCCCTCCACGTATTTGTGGCTGCGCGACGTTCAACATTGAACAATGGTTTACAGACACCGGATTATTATACGACATTCTGTTTGAAATTCCTCCAGCATGCAAAGTCATGGACTAAGGTGACCGCGGGTGGCAACGTTGATGTGGGTGCTTTGATAAATGGAGAAAGTGATACTAACACTGAGTCGATACAGCAATCAATCTTGAAAAAAAAGTCGGTTCATGGGTTTGCCGCAGTTCTGGACGATATCATCATAGGGCGTGTGATTCTTACAGAAGATATGATGTACCGTATGCAAAATAATGGTCCAGTTCTATTCCGATGGAAACAAAACCATATTGCAGAAAACCATTGCGTCAAAGTTCTACGTTTATTGTGGCAACTGGTTAGTGCTCGCGAAGGATCGTCGGGTGAAGTTCCAGTTGCTAGATATGCTCCTTCAGACCGATGGGTTACACTGTTTGTTCAGATGATTCTGACCTCGTCTTGTTCTGGTGACCAAGCTATTACTCAAGTATATCTATGCAATCTTCTCGCGTATGTTCTACCGCGAGCTCCTCCTCTCTTGGAGTTTGACGTTCAGTCTCTAGGCCAAAACCTGTTCACTACTCCTCGAACTAAATCTACAATGGAGGAACTTTTTGCAACTTTTAATGCGCAGACTCAGCTTTCTTCGGCTACACGAAGACAAAATGAAGCGCTATATCGAACAATGCAGCATCATGGCATGCTGCGCTGGAACTATCGAGGTGGTAAATTGTCTGATAATGAACAAATGCAGACTCTAAAACGGATGACATCAATCCGCTTTGCAGCTGCTGTTCGCCTTTTTCAAACGCTTATAACCTCACTTTCCTGGAGAAGTCGTATGGATCAATTCATCGGACAATCGAGTGCTATTTTCCTGTGTGCGGGAGGGCAGAAGGAGATAATTCGTTCAAGGGAGAACAGTACTCTACAACTTGCTGATTTGACTACAGTTGTTAGCGCATTCGCTGGGTATTCGGAAGAGGTTGTAAACGCACACCATGCTGCTGTGCAGGATTCAGCAATTTTGCTATCGTCAACTCAAACATGGTATTCCCCGCTCGACTCCGTGATTCAATTTGCTAATAGTAACGCTATTCAAACTGGAAAGGTTCAAGATCTGATTGGTATAATGCTGAAAGAAGAAGCTCGACAGCCACTATGTCTCCCACCTAGGAAGGATATCCTGACCACGTGCCTCAATGACGTTGTTAGTGCAAATGCTGTTGACCTAAGTATTGCTACAGTGATTCATCAACGCGCTCGTGTGCTTCGAGTTATGATGACAGCACTACTCCGGGAGCAGAACAAACCAACAAGTACTTCATGGTATGACTTCGTACTCGAAAACACAAGCGTTTGCGATGATTTGCTCCAAGTTGCATCTTCAAATTTGAAGGAGTTCATCACGATGGTATTGGGTGCTGATGCAAAAATCGCGTTAAAGCTTCGACGACCACGTATTATCGTCAAGGAAGTTTTACACGGAGGAAAACACACTCGAGGGGTACCGTTGTCAGCATCATTAACTGAACTAGAAAGCTTACAATGGCAACTTTGGGAGGAAATGGCTTCTCGGCTTGCACCAGCCGAATTGATTCCTTGGTGGCAGCAAGGCAGTGAACTGAGTGGGAAAATTGCACTACAAGTTGTTGGCGGTGAAGTGGAGCTCTGTGATCTAAAAGTCAAAGCCTTGGAACATTTTCCTACTGTGAAATTAGCTCAAGCTAATATTTGTGCGAATAGTGGGTTGTGGTTCTTCGAAGTAGTGGTCCTTACGGATGGATTAATGCAAATTGGATATGTGGATGGCGATTTCTCTGCTGATCCTCTCCAAGGTCAGGGCGTAGGTGATCACACGAATAGTTGGGCATTTGACGGCTTTCGATGTAAGAAATGGAATGGGAACTCGTACGATTATGGGGAGCAGTGGAAAGCAGACGATGTTGTGGGGGTGTTACTGGATACGGATCGTATGGAGATCAGCTACTTTCTCAATGGGAAATACTTAGGCGTTGCTTTTCCAGGTATTTCCATCACTGCTAGTTCTCGAATGTGTCCTGCAGCATCCCTGAATGTGAATCAATCTGCTGAGTTTAACTTTGGCACCCCTGGTGTTACATCATCAAATGAAGAGGGAGTTCAAACTTCCGGTGTCGATGGATTCAAGCATTTACCGATTCTTGACAATGAAGACCAATCACGTTTGCAGCCTATTATCACAGCACTCCTATCTCGTCGCACTTCTAAATCTAATAGTGTAAATGTTGATAACTCCGAAAAGGAAGAAGCCAAAGAAATTGCCGCGTCAGACGAATGGAGTAGCACTAGCAGCAGTAGTGACACTGACGATGGTGAAATTGTCCTGGAAGGATCCGAAAGTTTATCTGGATTAAGAAGGAACCTCGAATTAAACTCTCGAGACGACCGTGATATGAGTACAAACGATCAAAGTGATGATCAGCGCCGTCGAGATTTGGTCGATGGTCTAACAGGTCTCGGTTTTCCTTTGGAATGGGCGACTCGCTGCGCCAGTGAGGCCCGTTTGCCTGTGGATGAAACTGGCGCTGTTGCTTGGATATTGGAGCAAATGGAAAAGGTTGGGTTCGATGGAGTATCTAGACTGCCTACTAATTCAATGAGCAATGATGATAGTGGAGACGTCCCTCAACCTGCCGCACTATGGAGCACCCAGATGCAATTACCAAATCTTGTTCCGAACCTTTCAGCTGAGAGCCTAATGACTGAATCTCTTGCACGTGACTCGAGACTAATTAACACTCTTGAAAGGTTGAACGATATCAAAACTCTATCGCCTAGCGAACCGCGTAGTATTCCTACATTTTTTCCGTCGGTTGTACCCCTTTCAGATAAATTAGGCTCTGCTTCTGGAGAGATCAACGTCTTTATCGATGCAGATGACGATGACCAGCAAAGTAACGATGCAGCCAGGGAAGTTTTTCAATCAGGTGCTTACAACCAACAGCCAATTGACCTTCACCCCGGGCTACGTCAATCAAATGATCATTCAGGCGAAAACAAACGGAGTGTGGACGACTTAGTACCTCTGTCCATTGTGGTCGACACTACAGTGTTTGTTGCATACACACGCCAAAGTTTTACTTCACTTTTACTGTTTGCGTTACGGGAAGAAAAACAAGAAGCGGTGTACAAAATGGTTGGAAGAATGGTTTCTACTGAGGAATCTTCTGTTCGTTTGTATCGATGTTTAAGGATAGCAGTTGGACTTGATACGATGGATGCAGGTTTTCAAGTAGATCATGTGTCCAAAACCACTCATTCATTCCATTCACTCCAGCTACAAAAAGTTGCCATGGCGTTACTGAAGCATGAGGCAAATAATTTCTTAGGTGATAACTCGACTCTTAGTTTGTCTGAACGCTCTCCTCTCCTCCACTCCTTTTGCCAGGAAATGTTGGGTCAATGTGATCGCGGTCTGTGCCTGGTACGAACTAAGCAAAGCCGAAAGACTGGGAGTAATTCATTTTCTATTCAGTCAGGAGCCACGTGGTTTGCGTGGATAGCTGGAGTGGTGATAGGATTTGTCGAGGATCAATTATCCGATGTGTCAACATCATCGATAGGGAATGCGGAGGATCGTAGTTTTGCGTACAACGTTCCTCTCTTTTCCAGTCCTGCGTTTGTGGAGAAATTGGTGATTATTGCCTCAAGCGCGTCAACCACATCCAAATCATGGAAATATGTTGCCTTCCGATTGATCACAAGAATTCTGTTTGTCGTTCGAGCTGATCCTGCATCGGAGATTTTTGCTTCGGCTCAACTGGAAAATCTGACCGAGTTGTTAGCTCTACGATATCGGCGTGAAATGCACAACAGTATATTTTTCTCGGACATAACGAGCACACTGTTTACTCTTCTGGTGCGCTCATCTACTTTTCTTTCGCGAGACTCCAACCCCCAACCTTCGGAAACTCAACGTGTTAACCTTTGTGTGAACAATTATTCGTCTACTCAAATGACGATATCATGGGATCAGCCTTCTTGTACGAATTTACTTGCTCCCGCAACAGATCAACCTGACAGCGTGGCCGTTGAGACCACCTCAGAGACCACAGCTGAGATCGATTCGTCAATTATGTTCCTTGATGTCACTCGATGTGGTTTGCAGCGTTTTCAAGCCGTGGCTCGAGACGATTCCAACACTACTACTTCAAAAGCGCTTCCATCGAAAGGAACCTACACTATTCGTAACCTGTTACCAGATACGCAGTACCGAATTCGACTTGGTTTTCAACCTCAAAACAACAGCACTTCATTCATTGGTGCCAGTGATACATCTTCAATACCTGATAATTCGATTCATGAGGCTGAAGTTATCATACAAACACCACCTAACCCAGTGTTTGAGCTTGACACAGAAAGTATGGGGAAGAACTTAGTGGTCTTCAATCGAAACTTGACTGCCAAGAACACAGCCAACAAGAAATGGCACTCAGTACGTGCTTCGGTCGCGTTTGATGAAGGAGTTCATTCGTGGCAGGTGCGGCTTGACACATGCGTCTCAAAGAATATTTTCATCGGAGTTTGTACTGCAGACGCTAGTATGGAAAACTACGTCGGCAGTGATGCGTATGGCTATGGATTCCTTGCCAACAAAGCAGTCTGGCATAACAAAGCAAAGTTGCACTCGTACGGCGAAATTTTTAAGCAAGGCGACGTTATCCAAGTCACCCTGGACTGCAACGCCAACACGCTCGCTTTCAGTCGCAACGGCGAATATCTCGGTATCGCAGCTTCAGATTTATGTGCAGGGACTAGTCGCTCTGGTCCTGGGAGTGACGGAAATTGCAAATGGTATCCAGCATTTTCAATGTACAACAAGGACGATAAAGTCACGCTAGTTCCTCCATCCGCTGTGTCCGTATTCTCTACGAAGGAGGGTCGTTCTCAGAATGCGTCAATGTTTGATCTTATTGACGCGATGCAGGATGTGTTAGCGTATCAAAACCACCTGACAGGGGTAGATTCAACTACAACACTATTTGAGAAAGTTTTCGAGGAATTTGAAGATTGGAGACGTGGAGAGAAGCTATTCCGTGAAATATCACACGGTCAAGTGATTACGATCGACAAGAGTACTTCTGCCACTGATAAATACGGCTTGGCAAATGGAGACTCGGTGTTTACATCTAAGGGGCAGTGTACCGTGCTTGGTGAGTATCGACATGAGTTGTGGTATGAAGTCGACGAAGGGGGTAGTTCGGCTCTCTTTGGGACGTCTTGTACTCAACTCGCTTCATGGAGTTTAAATTCCTGTCGCGAAATGTTGGAATCGCCAGATGAATACCCTGTTCATCGTCACCACAAGTACAATCTTGAAATGGAGATCAACACCATTGGTGAAATAGATTCATTCGTCAAGCTACAAGACTCTACCACTGACACAACTGAGCAAGAAATATTTTCTTTTAAGACATTTGCTGATGCCCAAATACAATGGAGAGACAGCAATACCAGTGTTGCAGAGGCTGACGCTAAGTTAATTGCTGAGCTTGATGCGATTGCATCGTCACAAGGTTCCAGTAGCCCAATCATGCTTTCGTATGCAGACGTCTCAACTGCTTTGCTTTTGGAGCGAATGTGTGACGTCAATGGTATGTCTGCAGTCACGCAATCCAACCAGACGATCGCTCGAATTGGATTGCTGTTGTTTGTTAATCGATGTCTCTATAATGTCGTGCGCATCGCAATGACAAGAAACATTTTTGCTACAACGCTCGGGGTTTCTGAGAATCCCGAATATCTCTCGAATCAATCCAATTCTAGCAAACAATTGCCACTTGGAGGTAGTTCGGAGTGTCAGCAGGTATCTTCCGTCGCTGCTCTGTTGAGTTCGCCACATTGGACAATAGATGATCCGTCAGCTTTCAACTGGATACCTGCAGTTGCAGCACGACTTCTTTTTGCTTCACAGAAGGAAAAACTCGTTGATGAAGAGCTACGCACGACGAAAACCACAAATCGAACGCTTGACAGTTTAAAGGATCCCAATGATAACGAAGACAACGGAATGGACTCCGATCTTCCAATGATCAAGATTAATTACCCGCTATCCCGGCCACCTCCATTCTGGGAATGCAGCTCTGCGTTACTGAAGAAAAAGAGTTGTTTCTGTCTTTCTTCGCGTACTGATTCATCCGTATTTGTGCAATTGGCGAAGCAATTGGTCGCACAAGATGCTCGACAATGGAGACGAGAATCTTCTCAGCCGTTCGAAGCGATTCCGATCTCACAAGCTTTTCACGTTCATGTGGAAAAAGCATCGGCAGAATCGTCTGGCACAGGCGAGAAAAACGATCAGCAACAGCAAGATGAGGATGATGAAGACCAATTGCAGCAGCCTTCATCCAAGCAGACAGCAAGGTACTTGGAAGTCTTTGAATATGCCGTTGGAGAGATTCAGTGTCCTCGCTTCCCGTTATTTGCACCAAATAATGGCTCCGTTGAAATACCGGAAGGCAAACCTCGACATCCCCTTCAACTTGATATCAACGTGGAACTGTTTTCACCGTCTGCACTGGCACATTCACGAGTGCAAAGTTCTCAATTGCTGCTTTGGTACTTCTGCTTTGGACAAATCCTCGGAATTGCTTGGAGAAGTAAAATTCTTCTACCATTGCAATTTTTGTCGCAGTCGTACTGGGAAGAACTTGTATCTCCTGCCAATCCATGCGATGACGGAAGTTCCAGAGTGCGAGAAGCTGCAATTCGAGCCACCCGCGATGGACTGTTCTCAATTATCCCGAGTCGATGTGTTGCGCTCCTGAGCGGAAACAATCCAAGTCTCCGAGATCGTCTATCGGACTTGGATGTCCGCTACGTCACCAGACTAGACCGTCATGCCACATACGCTGTTCCTCGCCAAAGTCATCACGAATTGTTTTGGATGACTGTAAAAACCTTCACGTCAGTTGAACGGCGCATGCTGGAGCATTTCATCAACCCAGAACGACGAACAGGAGCACAACAAATCGAACTGGGTACCCCACAATTCCCCTTCGTGCTCGAAATCGCAGACGCGCTGGCTGACGGTCGAGATCACCCGGACTCTTGTTATCCCGTTGTTGTCTCCACTGGGCCACACTCGAGTCGACTTCACCTGCCAGCATACTCCTCCACCCAAACACTGCGCAGCAAGTTGGTGTTGGCCATGACGAACATCCCCTTCATGTAGCACTGTAGCCTTCATATTCCTTTGATTTATCCGGGTTCTTAACTAAATACATGTTACAGCAACGAATGGTGCTCCAAAAAGCGCCAAAATCTCGCGCAAACGAGTTGTTTCCATGTGTTTGGAAGCTGGCGAAACAATGATCGGCCACTTCATTTCACTAATACTGATGGCCGAGCTCTAAGACCAAACAATTGATCAAGACACGTGACAACTACGCAGCAGCGCGCCTCTCAGCAATGGGAGACGTCTCTCCATTCGCACTGTATTGAGCCTCAAGCACCGCTGGGTCATTGACCGGGTCGTCATCGTCAATAGAAAGCGCACGTGAACGTCCACTTGGAGCGCTGATAACCCAGTTGTGACGGCTGTCCTCATAGATGAGGAACAACGCAAGGAACAGCACCAGAACTGCCATGCCCAGCAACATCATCATCACATCATCGTAACTTCCCGTCTCATCGCGCAAAAATCCGACCATCAAGTTGCCGAATGTGGCGCCAATGGCATCAGTGATCTCCACGATGCCGAACGCTGTGCCGAAGCTCTTGCGACTCACCGAGTTGGGAATCGCAGCCATGAGGATCGTCGGTGTGAACGACAGGCAGATGGAGATGAGCAGCATGGACACCAACGGGTCAATTTCCGTGAAGATCATGAACACGTAGGCCGTGACCGACATAATAGCGGAGATGATGATGAGTAATACGCGGCCACCGAACTGGTCAATCGCCAGACCGATAAACGGCGCGAAGACCACAAAGAGGTGCGACATACTGCTCACAACGCCGGCCTTGACGATGGAGTAGTCGTATCGCTGGAAGAGGTAGCTGGCACTGACATTCTGAAACAAGTGGAAGACGTTGATGAAGTTCACGTGCAGCAACGCGATGACCCAGAACATGCGCGAGAAGTTCTGCACACTCTCGCAAGACATCTGCTTGACATGGGAATTGGCCTTGCGCCAGCGGTGTTTGCGGCGCTTCTTGTCGGCGTAGTCCTTGAGCCAGTGGAGACTCGGGTCCAGTGCTTCCTCGCTGATCACGCGGCTCTTGACGATGCGCTTGAGGTTGAGAGTGTAGTGACACACCAAGACGCCGATGAGCGCCGAGGCCACACACACCGCCACGCCATACCACAGCGCTTGCACATATCCTCCGAAGTAGAGCGCGATAGGAGCCACTGTGGCTTTGGCCAGCATCTTGGACACGTTGGTGACAGCCACACTGACGCCCATAGCGAACGTCAACTCCTTGTTGCGGAACCACGAGGCGATGAAGACGCGCGCGCCGACCACGACGCTGCCTTCGCCCACGCCGAAGAAGACGCGGCCAAAGAGCGCGAGCCAGTACATTTTGAACTCCATGCCAATGGCGAAGATGGCTTGGCCCACGCAGATCCAGGCCAGGAAGAAGCGGATGCTGCGGTGGCCGCTCTTGTCCATGAGGCGGCCGCCCAGCAGCGGCAGGAACATGTTGGGCACCGACACAGCCGAGAGCAGCGCGCCGTACATGGTGTTGGTGATGGGGAAGTCGGGGTCGTCCAGCATGAGCTGCTCCAGCGAGGACATGCCGTTCTTGACGAAGTGGCCGCCGAACGGGATGCAGCTCATGAGCAGCAGCAGGTAGAAGCGATGCGGAGGCGACGTGGTGCGCCAGAACTGCCAGCCAGGCGCGCGCTGCAGCGGCGCGCGAGGCTGCACGAGGCCGTCGTCATCGCCAGCGTCGTAGACCAGCGGCGTGCGCTCCGAGGCGTCTGTGGATCCCTTGTGCTTGGGCGCCATGACGCACTGACGGGGCTAAAAATAGCTGCGTGAGGTGGAGACCGCTAAATGGCAAGTGACGGTGGGAGAGACCGAGCGCGCCTTATGTTGCGCCAAGGCTGTGACGTGGTCGACACCTTGACACTTGCGGAGTGAGACGACTTGGATAATGGAGATGGAAGTGTTGCCTTGGTGCTGCATGCTGCGACTGGCCGCTGCCACGCGCGGCGATCTGCGACCAGGAGTTGCCTTCGGATTGGCTTCGAAATTACCGTATTTGGAACCCGGTGCTTGACTAGGACCAGGTCACACCGTGTTAGACAGGGAAATCCAATTGTACAGGTGATAGGAGATGGGTCTCTGTTTGGAGCCTCTATTAGATTTCAAGTTCCAAGTAAGTTGCTCGAAGGCGTCGACCAATGAGACCGAAAGGTCGCACAGAGCCGCCCAAGACACGCTTATTGGCCCAATCAGGAGCGCGTCGACGGCGGTTTCTGCGCCACCGACTGTACGTCCCAATGGCTGCGGGCACAGACTGCGGATTCCGACGGTGTCTACGACAAGCTTGAGCTTCAAGCGCCACTGCAAGGCACGCGCTCGCACGCTCACGACGACAGCACCGCGTTTCGGTCCACCGGAGATTAATGCCGCAAATCCACTGGCACCTGCGTCTTGCAGTCTGCAAGGCACGCGCTCGCACGCTCACGACGACAGCACCGCATTTCGGTCCACCGGAGATTAATGCCGCAAATCCACTGGCACCTGCGTCGATTAGACGTTATAACGCGCCATCGGGCGACTTTCGCGGCTGCATTAGACTTGGTTCAACGCCGAGGATCTTCTCTACGTCGTCGGACTTGCAACAGCGCGTGCCGGCGACCAGTGAGATGAGCAATGGATACTGTTGACTGCGATTCATTGGCTCTGCGAGCTCAAGTCTGGCGGTCATCGCTTGGATGACCACGCAGAAACCAGAGCAATCAAGCTTGAAGGTACAATGTACATGTACACATACTGTACAGCATTCAAGCTTGATTGCTCTGGTGACAGGACAGGAGACCACTGCGTCAGTGTGCACTTTGTCGGACGTCAGCACGTGTCGGGGATCAATCACAGGGCGTGATACATGGCCGTCTGGCGAAGACAGCCAAGTCAATTCACTTCGAGACCACGTCGTTCAAGCTTGAGCCAAGCCTCTTCCGAGATATTAATGTTGTAGTTGAAATGTTCTGCCAATCATTTATCACCGTCTTAATCTACGCTGAGTTGCAATTCATGTTGCACCGCTGACAAAACTTCTGGGCTTGACTGAGACTGTGGTGTCGAAGGAACCGTTTGTACGACGTAACTACGTTATAGTGCGCCACAATGATCCATTGCAGTAAAAGCGAACTGCAAGTCCTCATTTGAACGCAGCAAAACCAACCAACAACGTCCAACCGGCCTGATGAGATCTGTAGCACAAAAGATAGGACCAAAAATTAGAGTGCGACGTTGACAAGAATATTGATATATACGAGTTCGTACTAGCATCGATGCAAAGCTCTTGATTAACCCTCTTAGCAGAGCATCTAGCGACTTGTCCATTGTTGTCCACCTGGACACAAATGCAACCTGAAATTTATTTCAGAGTCAGCGTCAGAGGTAAGATGTGGATCGGACAATTGGCATGATTTTTCGAAAGATATCAGGTTTTAAAATAGGCTGTGATCAAAATGAGAGGGGTATCGTTTTAGGCTTAGTGTGTGACCTGAAATCGGTAGACGATAATGCGTCCTACTAGATGTCCTAAAGTGTCCTATTGTCCTAAAAAGTCCAGTAATTTACGCGTAATTAATCGATTTTTGTAGGACAAC
>NBNE01000164.1:0-35346 GCA_002215365.1 Phytophthora megakarya
CCACGCCCCGACGTCACCTCGATTAGGAAGTCAGCCGGATCTACACGAGGTGGGCACGTGAAACCAAGTTTCTCGAAGTAGTCCAGGATTTCCGTCCTTGGGCCGTGGTACACCATGTGACCTTCATGAATCATCAGGATGTCATCAAACATCTCCACTACCTCGGGTGTTGGCTGCAGCAACGCCACAATCGATGAACCACCGAGCGTCTTGCACCACGTACGCATCGACTTGATGATGTCGAAGGTAGCAGCACTGTCCAGACCCGTCGAGATTTCATCACACAAGAACAGGCTCTGACCACCCACGAGCACTTCGCCCACCGTCACACGCTTGCGCTCACCGCCACTCACACCACGCAGAAGAGCGTCACCAACAACCGTGTCCGCGCAGTTCTCCAGACCCAAGATCTGCAGGAACAGCTCCGTGCGCAGTGCCGCGATGTCGCGCATCTCCTCTGGCTGGTCCTCCGGACGGCCGTTCACACACATGTCGGCGAACTTGAATGTCTCGCGGACGGTCAACGTCGGGATGTGGTTATCGGTCTGGTCCACTAGACCAGTGAGTTTGATGAGGTCGATCTCGTCACCCCTTAATCCGGAGTACAGGATCTCTCCGCCGATCTCCGTCTTCGAGTTGTTCTGCAACTTACCAGCAAGTGCCTTGAGGAATGTCGACTTGCCGGCGCCTGGGTTCGCCAGGATCAACGTCATGGAGCCCGGTTTGATGATACCCGTCATCGGATGCAGCGCATGCTTGGTTTTCATGGGCACCTTCTGCCACGGCGTGAAGATCTTCCCCAGATGAGAACCCACTGTGCCGTAGTCACCGACTGTCGCGGGTACTTGCACCGCGAACGACAAGTTCTCGAACCGGACTTCGGGTGTTGGGAGCTGCAGGTTGATCTTGCGAGACAAGTGGTTGTACTTCTTGTAGAACTTTTCCAGGCCGCCGTTCAACATCGTGTCGAGGTTTTCAGCCCGCAGTGTGCTGTAGCGACTGGCCATGGTATCACCGTCTCGGTTCGAGTAGGGGTCCTGGAGACTGCGGAAGTTGAGCGACCGGTACACCTGAGGCACCTGCTCGTCCGAGTCGTTCGCCTCTGGCTGGAGAAGACTCATCTTGAGAAGCGAAGGTTAACAGACGAACGAAACGCGGTCTCGCTGATCGCCGAACGAGCAAGTGGGTGAAGTCCTCGGGGGTCGAGGTAAATCGAAGAGTGAGGACATTAGAGATCGGTCTGCGGGGTTACATGAGGTGCGGCGGCTAGACGACAGTGTAGCTTCACATGCCAAGCGGTGGGAGCAGCGTTGCAGCACTAGAGCACACCAGACGGTAACGATCACTTGGCGCTTAAGCGTCATAAGGATGCTAGACTCAGATCAGCTGCGAAGTCTTAGCGCGGAAGAGAACCTGAAGTAAGATACCCAAAAGATTTTCTTAATACGGCACATGAAGTTTAAAAACGGCAATATGCCGTGTTTTAGATTTCGGGCTGAAGTTTCACCCGATTGGTCTAAATTCATTTGGCTTCAATGCAATGAGGCCATGCATTTGACAGGTTGACAGTGCGTGTTCACTATGACAGCGACATCCCCAGTGCTGACGTGCAAGGGCCACCGCGATTCCGTCAACACGCTATTGTGCGAGGAAGACGTGCACCCGAATGTCCTGGCTTCCGGCAGTGACGATGGAACGTGCCGTCTGTGGGACGTCCGCACTGCGCGAGTGACCAAGTGCCTGAACGTGAAGAAGGCTCTGGACACAGACAACGAGGACGAGAGTGCGGTTAATTCGCTGGCGTTTGGCAGTGCCACGGCAGGCGCAGAGAGCGCGTACATCTACGTTGCGGCGGGTAGTAAGGTGCTGACGTTCGATGTGCGGCAGCCAGCACTGATTGTGAACTGCGCCGACCGAGAGATCTTCAGTCAGAACGAGGAAGAGATCAACGTCGTTTCGAGACACCCAGGCAAGCATGGCAAGTTTCTGTCGGCGCCGGATGACTCGGGCGATATCTGTGTGTACGACCTGGAGAGCCACCGCCTGTTCAAGACACTACGCGGCCAACATTCCAACATTTGCAGCGTCGCTCCCTTCCGTCCGAACGCTCCGTGGGATCTCGTGTCTGGTGGAATGGACGGGTTGCTTCACTTCTGGGATTTCTCTCGGGGTCGAGTAAAGTTTAGCATTGATCTCAACACCGGATTGGGCAACGGTGCTGGTGAAACTCAAGACTCTGGTGTCCAACAAATGTTTAACCCTCCGCTCGTGCACTCGCTGGCGTTCGCCCCAAATGGCAAGTCTTTCGCAGCTGGTCTCGGGGATGCCAGCATTGCAGTTGTCAATTTTGGACTCAAGCAGATCGTCCGCCGGCTCAAGCATCACGGTGCGATGGTATCCCAAGTTCATTTCCCTGCGTTCAGCCCCCAGGACCGACTCGTGTCCACCGCCAACGATTCCAAGCTGTGTGTATGGGATTACCAGGCAGCACTCTCCTTTGACGCGCCCGAATGCAGCGATGACGATCCAAAGGCACCAAATCCGTTCGTGGTCACGGAGTTTGCACTTCCCGACAATCCGAATGCAATTACTACCACGCGCCAGAACCTTGTTGCCGTGGCCGACGTGTCCAAGGAGATTTCACTGTACTCTATGGTGTAAGCGTGAAGTACACTGTAGAGTCTTGACATCGTGGTGATCTCTTAAGGGTTAATTGTGGTGTGTGACACATCGTACTGGTGTTCTGGAGACATTAGTGATGGCTTCACCAAGCAGCAGAGACCCACCAGTGCTGACTGCATTGGTGATCTACTTAAGGGTTAATTGTGGTGTGTGACACATCGTACTGGCGTTCTGGAGACTTTAGTGATGGCTTCACCAAGCAGCAGAGACCCACCAGTGCTGACTGCAGCCTTCTTGGTTTGTCGTGAGAGTCTTGGGGTCCGCGGGCTCAGCGTCTTAGATCATGTGGTTCGACTTCTCGACGGCTTCTTGGACTCTTTCTCAGGCCCGGGGACTGTGACACAGGCGTGCAAGCGAGGAGCTTCCGTTCGACAGCTCCAGTATTTGGCTGCTCGCGACCCCAACTCGTTTTGGAAGGAAGCAGCATCTTTTGCTGCCACTTGTGGCTATGTGCATGTGTTGCAGTGGCTGTCCGAGTTCCACTCCGATCGCTGTGAATGGGGACCGGCCGTCATGAACGGCGCGGCTTTATGTGGCCATCTTGACGTGGTACAATGGCTTCATGACAACCGCAGTGAGGGCTGCACTGTGCACGCCATGGATAGTGCGGTGAGGAACCGCGACTGGGCAATGGTACAGTGGCTTCACGCTAACCGAAGTGAAGGCTGTTCCAGAGGGGCAATGGACTGGGCTGCTGCTGCGGGGAATTTACCATTGGTGCAGTGGCTTCACACCCACCGAAGTGAAGGATGCACGACAAGAGCAATGGATTGGGCCGCTGCTGCGGGGCAATTAGAGACGGTCAAATGGCTGCATGGCAACAGGATCGAGGGAGACGCGGGTCGAGCTCTGCGGGCGGCTGCAAGTAGCGGGCACCTGGATGTCGTACGATGGCTGCATGCAGCGAGGGGCAAGGAGCAAAACAGCGATATGGACACTCAAGCTGCGCTCGAGATTGCAGAAACGCACAATCACCCGGATGTTGCAGAGTGGCTCCAAGCGCACCAAAAAGGATCAAATGTTCTTGGACGTGAACCTCCTGATCCCGACTCTCAAGCTGAAAGGTACGAAGCTGATCGAACCCACTGCTATTTCGCGTTGGGGTATCCAGTTTCGTATTTGGTGCGCTGGATTCGCGGAATCATTCGGTAGTGCGAGCTTCATGTCCACACACGATACAGTTCTGGCCACCAAATGTGCGCTCTAGCTAGACGAAGCCAAGGAGCGTAAAACAGAATCTATGTGACTTGTTCTTGCTCTTGTCTTCTGCTCGCTCTGTTCCACCGCTCGTTCCATGGTCTCTCACCCCTTTAACCAGCAAGTACCACCGTAAACAGAACTACAAACTGCTGGTGATTGAGCCACATGCACTTTTGTCTGTCCCTCAAATTCATGACATATTTTGCGTCGATGGTAAGCAACTTCCAGTTGTTTGTTTACTTCAACATGTCTGTCGAAACTCGTATGATACTACTTAGAAGTACAGTACATGTAGTCCTAAGAATCTACTATTATTCGACGTAGCGTTCGTTACGACTCTGATTCTAGGCTTGCAGTGAAAATTGAATACGCTCTGAGTGACTGGCCTCCGATTTACCCAGGCGATCAGCATACCGAGATTTACGTTGTTAAATGACCTTGATGGATTCTCACTGGTTTGTTTTTTATTCGTTGTCACTCACTTCTCCGCCATTGTAGCGCAAGTAATGCACAGACCACAGTCGTATGACAACGAACACTTTTAATGTTCAGCAATATCCTTGCACAATATGAAATCTTTCGTAGAAGACTTCATCAATTAAGACTTGTCTGGGCGACAGGTAGATATTGGCCACCATAGTGTTTTTCGAGCAGGACTCGGCGTCACAAATCCCATAAGTTGACAGCATTGTTCATTAGATCATCATCACTTCCGTCACTTGATGCAGCTTGGTCTTCTTAGAGTTTGTATCACGACTGCGCCAGTCAGACCCACATCTGCGTCCTTGATCTTCTACGACAACAAATTGACAGTGCATCCGCGGCAAAAGCGTACAGTACACGTGATGCACTACTGCATTTTCCAGTTGGTATCTGCTTTGAAACGTTATCAACCTCGATGTCTTCGTCTTCGGCAGATCTGCATACCGCGGTAGGTCTCATGTGTAGAAATTTGTTCTGGGCACGCTTTCCTCTTCGGGAGATATGGACGACGAATGCACAGCTTTGCTCGCTTGTCGAAATACTACATGTAGAACTACGTAGTACTAGTAGTATTACGTAAGTAAGGGTTGCAAAGTGGCTGATCGCGTGAACGCCTTGAACGGCACTGTCCAAAAACCAGGTTAGCAAACAGCAAAATGATGAGGGATAAAGGTGCACATACGGATTCATGATCCTGTTGTCAGTACTGCCACTACGACATGTTGCTATGCGCTGGAGATTCCATGCCGTCTTCTGACTATTGTTATGGATCATGTATTAGGTCCGAACCTTGCGAGAGTATCAAAGGAGAAAGAAGGGCATAATCTTGCGACCCACCTTATCTCCAGGCGTTTGCAACGAATACAGCTCTAGACTGGAGTAAAACAGCCCTTTAGTCCTTCTTCGACACGTAGGTCGCTTCCTTCATGGCTTGACGACTCGAGCCTCGAGAAGGACTGTGACTGCGCGATCGACTACGTCGGTCTCTTTTGACAGGCGACGGGGAGTGACTGCGACTTCCTTTGCGACGAGAAATCTCGGTCCTCGGCGAGCCACTGCGCGATCGTCGTGAATGTCGTCCTCGTCCGCGACTGGGGCTGCGACTTCTGCTTTTGCTGCGGCTCCTGCTTTTGTCCCGGCGTCCACGGTTGAACATCCTCTCTAGCTCGCGTTGCATGGATCGGGCCACTGTCTTGATGTGCATAAAGTTGCAGTATCCCCCGCGGTTGCACGTTCCCTCGTCAAACTGGCGACATCGTGCTTCTCTGAAATCTGTCACGGGCGAGAACTCGCACACCAGAGGTCGGCCAGCATAGAAGCGGCCGTACAGAGCCTTCTGCGCCGCGGCCGCGTGCTCCTCGTCCTCGTATTTGGCGTACACATTGCCCACCAAGTGGTCTCCCAGATTGTCGCAAATGTTGAGCTCTTCCAGCTTGCCGAACTTGCAAAGTTCCTCGAAGACTTCCTCGTAGAAGTCCTCGAACTCCTCGTCCACGTGGCGTTGGTCCAGCGACGCGGGGTCTCCGTTCTGCGCGATCACCTGCGCGATGGGGTTCTGGTACATGTGGCTCACCAAGATCGTCTGGCTGAACACTGGCTTGTTGTGCAGTCGAGAGCAGCGGTCTCCGTGTCTACAGGCGCCGATCTTGAAGTAGAACGGGCAGTTCACGCGGTCCTCCTCCGTCCCGTGGATGCGCGCCAAGTGCTCGGCCCCTCCGCCGCTCTGCTCGCTGCGCCGTCCGCTGGGCCGCTCCCGGCTACTGTAGCCGCTCGATCGGCCGCCATAGCCCCGGTCTCCTCCATAGCCTCGGTCTCGGCTGCGATCTCGACCTCGACCGCGGAACTCGTCTCCATACCTGCTCGACATCGTAAAGATTCCAGAATGTTTTCTCTCCACTCGCTGGTAGTATTATAAAATACTACAGTTCTCCCCTGTGAATATGCTAGCTGTTTTTGCAATATATTTTATTTTAGAGACGTTTGATTAAGTACGAACACCAACGAGCGGTTCAAATTTGAATTTGAATCTAGACCGCCTGATAACGGAACGCCATGAGTCTGCATCTGGATCTGTCCTGGGAAGAAGACGAGGTGGAGGCGGAGCCGCCCACGAGACGGAGGAATCGAGAAGACCGTGGCGATGATCGCTACTTGTGGTTCAACACGTATGTGCGACCGTCAGGTGAGTGAGAATGGTACAAACCCAGTGCTAACAGCTAACGTTTCCACGTTTTGCGTTTAAAGATGTCGTCGAGGCGAAAAACCATCAACCGAAATACGAGTTTACTGTAACAGGAAGGAAACGCATCAAACCTGGATCAAGAACGACGACGCTAGGTTCGTTGTGAAGGCGTTTGTGCATGCAAAAAACCATCGACCGAAATACGAGTTTACAGTAACAGGAAGGAAACGCATCAAACCTGGGTCAAGAACGACGACGCTAGGTTCGTTGTGAAGGCGTTTGTGCATGCAAAAACTAACAAATTGGTCCCTTGTAGGAACCAGGGTGACTGTAAATGGGAAAACAGTGGCGATATTCAAGTATGAGGGCGGGTTCTACGCTATTCAAAACGCGTGTCCACATCAGGCTGCGTCTCTCCACCTTGGAGACATTGAAGATATCGACGGAACGCTCTGCATTTCCTGCCCTCGACACAAGTGGCCGTTTTCGTTGGAAGACGGACAATGCGTTCTTCCTGTAAATCGACAAGCTGAATGCTATCCGATCCGCGTTAGACAAGAGCGAGATGGATCCAAGTTCCTCTATCTCGGCTTCACAGGTATCACCGATTCGTTGTTTTATGACGACTCCTTTTAGAACGGTTGTTTGTAAATGTTGTGGTGGTGTAGGAGCATAACAGCGCAAGCTTGCATTTACATGTACAAACGCTTGGGTATTTCTTATGATTGTCGACATTCTGTAAGTCCAGCAATTCTGTACTTAGACCTGTGTATTTAGAGCCCAGTCCAGCAGTACCAATATCATATTGGTATTATTGGCAATATGGGGGCATCGCACAGCACGAAACAGCTACAACCTGTCCGCGAACCTGCAGCTTTGATGAGCACGGGTGCAGGTGTTATCGTTCGTATTTCGGATACAACTGGAGCATCCACCTACGAACACAACTCGCGACTTTCGACAGCCCCAACATCCATTCTTCACCCTGTTGGAACAGACAAGCAGCCAAATATCGCTGTCGTAAGACCAGGAGAACGAAATCAAGCGTTGAAGGGAAGCATTGTGTATCTCAAGAAGGCCTCACGCAGCTAGCTCATCGCACAACCCGTAGACACGTAATACGGTACTTCTGTATTGCGGTGACAGATTCCACACCAGTCTTCATTGTTAAGGCAAACACGACTTTTGTTTTTGCGCGTGCGGTCCGAGGAGGCCGAGCTTCCTATTCTATCCTTGTTCAAATTCTCCTCATGAGCTGTTCACAGAGCATAGGTACAATCACCAAGGCCTACAAAACAGTGGCTAGCCGATCGTAATCCACAAGCTCTCCGCAGTCGGTACCAAACACGAGGTGTCGGTCGTTAAACTTTGTCGAGGTAAAGCGCGTGGACGAAGTCGGCGGCTCAAACCACCGCACAGGATTCGGTTCGTACCACCTCCACAATGCCGCCTACACATGAACCGATGTGAAAGGTCAATTAGAACCAACAATCAGCAACGCTTTTACCATGTTGCAACTTACCTTGCCGGTCGATGATACACTAACAAGCTTGCGATTATCGAACTGCAGCGCTTTCACACCACCGTGCTCATGATTGCTAAATGTACACAAGGATTGCTGGGTTCGCACGTCCCAGGCTTCCATGCCTTGCTCCGAGTATCCGGCAACAACTACAGTTTCATCCATCTCAAGTGCCGAGATGGTACCTTCACACAAGGCCGATTTTGACAAAATCTTCGCGCTCTTTCCACCCCACCAACGAACTGTTCCCTCATTGCCAGCCGACCACAATACTCGTCCTTTCGTATCTGCGTTGACGACAGATCCTGTAAAACGAATATCGAGCAAAGAATACAATCGATCATTAATCCATATACGCCAATAACTTCGGAAGAAAGATAAATACATACCTGGATGTCCTGCGAGTCGGTGAGTGAGTCTACTGCTGCGCAAATCAAACACGCGGATAAGTCCGCAAGATGTACCACACACGAGCGTGTTACGCAGCAGCATCAAGCTTGTAATTTGCGGACTTGCCTCTCTCTGTGATCGGGGCAGCATCGACTTGTGGATCTTACTGGACGGGATGGACACAATGATCTCCCCTTTCGTGACATCCCAGACGTTTGCTTCTCCCTTCTCTGTCGACGTTGCCAGATGTAGGAAAGTGCCATCATTGTGGTCAATCCGAACGTTAACCACCTTGTCCTTCGCTCGAGTCCTGATGAACGGAACCATTCCCAAGCTAGACCGGTGGGAGATCGATGCCGTGGGTGCAGCATTCACTACCGCTGCTGCTTCCAAATTACGACTTTCCAGTGACGAAAAGCTCCAAATCTTGACCGCACCGTCCGAACACCCCACCGCAAGAGCTTCGTCGCACACATCATAGCACGAAGCATTCGTTTGCATCATCGAAGCGCGTAGTTGTTGCTTTTCCAGCGACCACAAGTAAAAGTTGGCACGTTCTTGATCAATAGCTCCGGAAACGAGCTGCAAACATGTACAAATGAGCACATCTTGATCACCTAGCACATCACAAGGAACACGTACTCTTGTATCTTGACTACGACTGAATCTGTTATTCAGCAGCACCGGGTTCTCAAACACCGTGCGCGGGTTCTTATGCACCTCGTTCTTTAGTTCCGGGATGTTGTCGAGACTGAAAGTGCGTGGGGGTTTCTCAAACCACTCGTTCTCCGCCGTCATCAGCTTCAAGTCGTGCACATATTCCCGCATGGACGTGCGTTCATTCAATAGACAGGCTCGGATGGCAGGTGGCGACCCTCGTCGGTTCACATTGCTATCAAAAACCAAGTCAGCTTTTAATTCTTAACAATTGACACATTGGAACGTACGGGGAAGGTGCGTCCACCTCACGGTAGCAGTAGTTGGCTGCACGACGGAAGCAATTGAGCAGCAGCGGCTCGTACGGCACGCCAGCCGAGATCTCCCACACGGCCGGTTTCATCATCTCTCGGGCCCAATTCCGGTTCAGACACACTAACACCAAATGTCAATAGAATTCCGTCTCTCACTCGCGCTACAACACGCACCCAAGACACGCGTGTCGACAGATCCCACGAAGGCGA
The DNA here is from genome assembly GCA_002215365.1 of Phytophthora megakarya. Classification (NCBI taxonomy): domain Eukaryota; phylum Oomycota; class Peronosporomycetes; order Peronosporales; family Peronosporaceae; genus Phytophthora; species Phytophthora megakarya. The sequence goes on from NBNE01000164.1 coordinate 9,641, forward strand.
CCACACGCGCCAGCAGCGTGGGTTTGCCCAGCAAAACGTTGATCGGGGACGGCGGAGCCTCCTCGACGTGGTCCGTCATCGCTTCTCTCCTGATTCCTCGGAATGAGGGGGAACAGCTGGCCTTTTCTTGCCTTGATCCCGCTACACAACAGCCTCCCGACCAGCTCGTGGCAGTAGTCTTTCGCGTGGACCACGTAGTTACGGAAAACACACAAAATTACCGGTACCAACTACCAACGAAGGGGGGAAAGAGAGAGACCATGTCGTCGAGTGAAGAGGAGCTGGACCGCAACCTGTCGGAGGACGAGGACGCGTCGGAAGACGAGATCCCCGAGGAAGAAGACGAAGAAGAGGAGGAGGAGACGCCTGTCAAGAAGCGCAAGGCCGCAGACACGAAGCCCAAGCCCAAGAAGCGCCGCAAACCCGTCAACAAGTTCATCGAAGAGGAAGCCGACGTGGACGAAGATGAGGAGGAAGAAGAAGACGAGGACGACGACTTCTACCGCTCCGAGCGCCAGATGGCCGAGGAGGTGGAGGCCGGCCACTCGTATCGCTACGAGCCCCAAGATCGCACGGAGTTCGACGAGTCGGAGAGCGCCGAGGCCATCGTCAACCGCATCAAGAAGCGCCACCAACAGAGTCGCAAACAATATGATGGAGATGAGGAAGGCGGCGACGTTATCCAGAGTGAAGTGGCTCAGCAGTCGCTGCTGCCGTCCATCCAGGATCCCCGGATGTGGGTGTTCAAGTGCAAACCTGGTCGAGAACAGCACCTCGTTGTGGCGCTGATGAACAAGTTCATCGAGTTCGCAAGACGTGGAGAGCCGCTCATGGTCAAGTCCGTCGTGGCTTCTAATTCCAAGGGCTTTATCTACGTGGAGGCGGAGCGTGAACCACACGCAAAAGATTGTCTCAATGGGCTGCGTGACGTACAACAGTGGTCCATGAAGCTCGTGCCTATCCATGAAATGACGTCAGTGCTCAATGTTAAGACTAAAAGAAAGCCACTTGTTGCAGGCGCGTGGGCACGAATGAAGCGCGCGGGACTGTACAAGGGCGACCTCTGCAAAGTGATTGAGATTCTCGACAATGGCGCCCGAGCTGTTGTCAAGATGATCCCACGTCTGGACCCAATTGTGCTGGCAGGTGGCGAGCAGCCCAAGTATAAAAAAGGCCAACGCCCGCCACAGAAGCTTTTTCACGCCAATATGGTCCCTGGAGCGGATGTAGCGCGTCGCCGGTATCCTTCAACGGGAGAAATGATGGATACGTTCGACAATGACTTCTATCAGGAAGGGTTCCTCATCAAGGAGCTAAACATTGCTACTATGTTGACGACGGAGGATGTTAACCCGACGTTGGATGAAATCAATCGGTTCTCGTCCGTCGCTGGAGAAGATGCCGATCATACTGCTGAAGAAATGATTCCTCATCAAGGAGCTAAACATTGCTACTATGTTGACGACGGAAGATGTTAACCCGACGTTGGATGAAATCAATCGATTCTCGTCCGTCGCTGGAGAAGATGCCGATCATACTGCTGAAGAAATGCTGGCTTCTGTGGAAGCTGATGATTGGAAGAATAAAGTGGATCTCACCAAGGGCGACACGGTGCGTGTGATCGAGGGTGATCTTATCAACCTTATGGGTGTTGTACTCAGCACCAACACAGCCAATGATACCGTCCGTGTCATGCCTCTTCACGAAGAGATCAAGGATACTATCTTGGATTTTCAGTTGAAACAACTTATGAAGTACGTGAAGGTGGGTGATCACATTAAGGTGGTCTCCGGTATGTACTCTGGAGAGACAGGTACTGTCGTGTCTGTGGATGATAGCGAAGGTGCTCCAGTGGCTATTGTACTGGTTGATAGCATGGCACGAGAAATCCAAGTACGTGTACGTGACTTGCAGGAGTCGGCAGAAATTTCGCACGGTCTTGATTCGTACAAGGGCAAGGAGCTGTACGATCTCGTTGCTTTAGCGCATGGTGATGTGGGTGTTATTACGCATGTCGGCCGTGAGGGCTTCACAGTACTTTGTCAAAATGGCCAGTCACGGAACATCTCTGACCAGGAAGTGCAGCGTAAAATTGTATCTTCGCGCACGACAGCCGCGCTGGACAAGAAACACAATCACGTCAGTGTTGGTGAAATGGTTAACGTTGTTGAAGGACCGTTCGCAGGTCACAGTGGCACGGTGAAGCACATTTACAGGACATATCTCTTCGTTCACAACAATCGTATCACAACCAACTCAGGTATCTTTGTGACACGAGCGCGCGGTGTGATCCTGTCTGGTAGCAAGGCGCGATCCGACATGATTTCGAACTCAACTGTGCCTCGAATGGATGCTGGCATGCGCCAGCAGAATCAACGCGGTGGAAGGAACCAGCGCGAATCAGAGTTGATAGGTCAGACCGTGAAGGTGAAGAAGGGGCGCTGGAAAGGATACATTGGTATTGTTGTTGACGAAAGTGACCAGAAGGTCAAAGTGGAAATTCACTGCAAAGCAAAAATCGTTGATATCGATCGGTTGCACATTGCGGTGGCTGGTACACGCATTGGTAGTGTGATGGACAAGCCTCGCTACGCTGGTACTCCGATGACTGGCGCTACGCCGCTGCCGTCCCAGACACCTCTCCACGGTAGTGCGATGACACCTATGGCTACCCCACTTCATCGTGGTATGGGTACTCCACAATCATCCGGACGTGGTGGCGATGCGTGGAATGTTGGAAATGACGACGCATTACTAGAGACACAGATGAACCAGGAGAAGGATATTACCCACGCTACTAGCTTCGGCACGCCGCTAGAACCTACTGCTCCATCAAGTGATATGTCTAACAACAGGTATGCGAACCCAACAACACCAATGGCGCCACGATCTCCGACACGAGACGGCATGATGCCTGTTACCCCAGCTGCAAATCCGACGACGCCTGGATTGAATCCCACAACACCTGGACTAAACCCCACAACACCCGGACTGCAGCCTAGGACTCCAGCATATATGATGGGGCACAACCCGGCGACACCAGGTTTGAATCCGACGACCCCCGCACATTTGTCTGCTGCTACCCCTGGCATGGGCCACGAGCCGATGGGAATGGAGCCGATGACTCCAGGCTTCAACCCTACAACGCCTGGTATGTCGGCAATGACTCCTGGTCTCAACCCTGTGACGCCGGGAATCAATACCCCGGGCTATAATCACAACCCGATGACTCCTGGCTTTGGTGTGGCAACACCAATGGGTCGCATGAACTCGGCTGCCACACCTGCAGCAACTCCAGGCATGATGGGAGGCAATGTCCCGATGACACCTGCTTTTAACCACGATATTAACGATCCATTGGGTGGACCTGCAAGTGGTGAAGTTACGTGGAAGATGAAGGGCGTGGAAGTTGAGGTGATCGGCGGTGAACATAACGGCAGCGTGGGTGCGATTACTAGTGTGAACGGTGGCTCATGCTCAATTGATGTCGACGGCCGAGTGATCACGGTGTCACTGAACGACGTGCGCCCAGTGGTGCCTGAGAAGCAAGACACGGTGATCATCCTGTCTGGCGATGAGGCAGGCACGAGGGGCTCACTTATCGGTACCGACGCCTCGGACGGCATTGTCAAGGTCGACGGTGGTTCCGAGATTAAGATTTACGCTATCGCATCGCTGGCCAAGATTGCACAGTAAGACTAGGCACGCAGACAACGGAAACGCAGACGGTCAGATGAAGCTGCCGCAAGTACTGACAAACTAATACGCATCTTGTTCAACCCTGTTTGATGGTCACTTGTCCATTTGTTGGAGATTTGGGATCGCCTAATATGACTTTGTGAAACGCACCGATGACGGGACGCCATCCCCATTGCTTCTGATGCCATCAGTATCGATTGCCAAGCTTGATGAACGCCGGCCAATTCATGCCAATGCTCGAAAGCCTGCACATCGGACCTCTGGAAAGGGGACTCTGGCACACGGTAACAATGCTCTTCGCTATGTTGACAGTGAAAGTGAGCTGGAAGCAAAGAATCTCGCGGCCCAGCGAGCTGCAATGGTGGTTGCTGACCGGGCTATAACTATCCTGAAAATGCAACAGCAACGGGATCCTGATGTTCTGGACCTGCGACCTTATGCCAATGAGCTTGATGATGTCTTACTAACCGAAATGGCGCAGCAACTTCGGGCGAATCGAGCAGCTAGTTATTCACTCCTTGTCCTGTCAAGCTGCAACCGTTTTACTCCTGTACGTATCCGTTGTTCAACAACTTGTTGGGGTTCCACCAAGGTTTTCTACCGCAGTTAACAACATTTTGTCCATTTTCCGATGATGTACATGTAGGTTGGTTTACGCTCTCTCGTGCACGTTGTGGGTGAAACACTGCGCCACCTTGACTGCTCGTGTACAATATTGTCGGTGTCAATGTTGCAGGTTTTAGCGACAGGCATCGAGCATCTGGACACACTCGATTTTTCGTCGTGTTCTCAGCTTTTGAGTGAAGGTGTGCGCGAGTTTATCTCCTGCTGCAACACTTCGTTAACCCGTCTCAATCTGTCACGTTGTGGAGCACTTACAGATGATGCACTGGGGTGGATCGGCGGATCATTGGGACCCCAAGGCTCACGGACTCGATGCCGTCGATTGATATCGCTCGATATATCATACACAGCAGCCATTTGCGATCGTGGTCTTGCAGCTCTTGGAGAAGGTTGCCATGCACTACAATTTCTGAATCTGGAAGGCCTCGAACGTCTTTCAGACGCTGGGATTTTGCACATTGTGCGTGGCTGCAAGATGTTGCGTCTTCTCAGTCTCAAACGATGTCATCAATTGACCAATGCTACGCTGGGGCACATGGGAAAGTATGGTGTGAATTTGCGCACGGTTAATCTGAGCGGTTGCTACGGAATGTCATCCACAGGGTTACTGGTAATGGTTCGAGGTACATCGTTGTTGCAGTCATTGAATCTGGAGGGATGTTTGCACATGCGTGAGGACATCCTCGCACCAGTTGCGACTGCATGTCCTGCTCTACAGACGTTCAACGTGACGGGTTGCCAAGAGATCACCGATACCGGCATAAAAACCTTAGCGGATAACATGCCTTTCGTACAGAAAGCGCGTAGTTATCGAGGACTAGAACCGCGTGTCGACGGATTACAGATCAAGTATTCTGTCCAAGAACAGACAATCCGTTCATCTGCGGCACTGAGGCTGCAGGCTTACTATCGTGGGTATATGGGCAGATGTGTTGCGGCCTCATGGCGTGAAATGATGATACAGGCTCCAGCCTGCCGCAAGATCAGACGATGTTACATGTGCTGGCATCTTCGACGTGACCTTGAGTGTCGCGTCTTACGCACAAAGCTTATATATCGCAGTGCTGTGCGCATTCAAAGCTTGATTCGCGGAGTGTTTGGTCGAGCAGCTCTAGCACATTCCCTACGAGAGCAACGACGGCTTGCTGTCTGGGGTGTTTTTGCGATCAAAGTACAGGCTGCTTATCGAGGACATTGGACACGACGGCACTTCGTACTTGTTCGTAAATCCATGGAGCGATACCGTCTTGATCAAATCCTTCTTCGGCGTGAAGCTGCAGCAGCTCGTTTACAGAGCTGCTACCGGGCACGATTTGGTAGGTCACGCTTTGAAGATCTGATGACGCTGAACCAAAGACGACGAAAGGAACAGCAGGATGCAGCAGTAGCGTTACAGCGTCTTTATCGAACCCGTGCGGCACGTCGTGCATTCCGGCAGTTGCGTGCAGCTATGGTGCGCCAACAAGAAGAGCACCGTGAATTGGTGAAACTCGTAGTCAAATTACAAAGCAACTGGCGAGGACACACAAGCCGCCGGAATGAGTTGATTCGTTTACGAGCGGAGGCACAAGCACACGAAGTACTTTTGCATGCAGCTGCAAGTCGCATTAATGCTGCTGTGCGGGGCTACTTTGGCCGACGATATGCGAGATCTGAGCGGGTTCGAGCTCAAACGCGACACCGTTCAGCTTGTATCATTCAGCATGTATGGCGAAGGTACGCTGAGCCTGACACAAGGCAAGTGGAGCTAGATGTGATGCTACATCATCTTCGTGAAAGTGCGTTAAGTGAAGACGCTGTGGCTCGAGCGCAACAAGTGGAGCTTCTTCGCAAAGCACGAGACCTGGCCAATTGCGATTCGGCTTCCGAACCTGAAAGTGATGACGATTGGCGCGATTTCCAAGACGAGTACGGCGATCAGTTCTGGTTTTCTCCTTCTCGTAATGAGCGGGTCTACCTGCGTCCGAATGATCACGCTCGCGAGAAAAGCATCCTGGAAATGCCGTGCCGCGTGCTGTGGCCACTTGAACAGCGCTGGTTTGACGGCCGCATAACCCGCTACAACGGTAAGAAGGATCGGCACCGCATTGATTATGACGACGGAGACCACGAGTGGCTCAGTGTCTTGCGTGCTGACTCATCGCGCGTTCAGCTTTTCAATGGACATTGTTGGTGTATGGCTCCCATGCTGGATGCGTCCAAGAGAGCGCTGCGTGCTGCCATCTTCATCGGTGTATATTTCCAGCGGTTCGACCCTCGACGCTTGTTTTGGCGGAGCGGTACGATCCGAGCCTACAACGAGCCTAGCGATACGTTCTTGCTCATGTACGACCCCGTGGACGACGGTAGTGGTGGACAGGTCGAGTACGAACAGGAGTGGGTGAGTGTCTTCACGACAGAAAACCACTTTCAAGTGCAAGACGTGATCACTCAGCAATGGTATTCTCTCAGCGGCTACGTGTTCGGCCACGTGCGGGGTCGACCTCTAGATCTGCAAATGCTGCAGTCCAAACAAAACGAAGGCAATTGGTACAGCGTAGCAGACTATTTGGATTACGACGAGGAGGCATTTGTACAAGAAGCACACACATCAATTGGGGTAGAGGAGGAACCGGATGCAACTGGTGAAGTTGCCACTTTTGTCGAAGATGAAGCTGTCATCGATAACAATATCACGATAGAAAGTGAAGATGAAGACGATGATGAAGAAGACGATGATGAAGAAGAGGATGAAGAAGAGGATAGTTGAAGTTAGTCGAAATCTGTGACGCGTGCGAATGCGTACTTAGTGATAGTCACACTGTACTCACGTCAATACATTATTTCCGACTCGTGGTGGCACTAAGATGAAGCTCTTCCAGCTGACGCTGCCTAACGAACAGCACGGCAAGGTAAGTGTCCATCTCCTCTACTTCCTCCGTCTCTAGTTACCAACGCTTGTTCTAGGTCGTGTCTGTGCTGCAAGATGAGCTGAAACTGGACAACGTGACGAGTGTGGAGGCGCGTACTTCCTCCATCGTGACGTTCCGCGTGGAGGACGACGAGATGCAGGCGATCCTCAACAAGCTGCAGCGCATGGGCGTCGGCGTGCAGTTCGGCTTCTGCGACGTCATGTCGCTCACGCCCGGCACGACCATGCGCAGCCACAGCCACAGCAAGAAGAAGTGCAGTGTGGGTCGCATCCTCGAGCGCAACACCGCGGTGGGCACGGCGGTGCCTGTGGCCGAGATGTACGCGCACATCGAAGCCAACTCCACGCTCTCCAGAGACTCGGTGGTGATGCTGCTCATCTCTTCGTACGTTGGTGTGGTTTTTTATCATTTGCCACTAGTTGACATGCTTTGCACAGGTCCATAGCTGGAATTGGTCTGGCGGGAGACTCAGGGGTATTGCTTTTTAGACTTTTATTTGTGAGATTGAGATTCATTTGGTTGGTTATTTGACAGACCTACGTGGTTGCCTCGATGCTGCTGTCTCCGATGATGGTATGCTGCATGTTCCTAGTGCTAAGAGATGGTGGAAATTTATACAGGGTGTTTGGTTGTGTTGCAGGGACCAATTGTAGGCTGCGCGTTCGGCTTTGCTCTTCGAGACAAACATCTCTTTATCAACGGAATGCTGAACGAACTCTTCGCTTTGGTACGTCTGCTGCAAAGGTGAATGGGTCGTTAATCTCACGGTGATTCTGTGTATTCCCGCAGACAGTTACATTCCTGTTGGGCATAATGATTGGCGCTTTCCTAAGTCCGTATGCAGTGACGTTGAACTGGCCTACAGCCGAGATGCGTGAGCGAGGACAAGCTATTCAACTGCTGTTCGGGGCTATCGTTGCAGCGCTTTCGGGTACTGCAGTTGCACTGGCTGAGTCGAACGCTAACATTTCTTCCGTCGTTGGTGTTGCAATCGCGGCGACACTGCTTCCGCCCAGTGTAAACAGCGGAATCTGCTTTTCATACGTCATGATCGGCCAGTATTTTGTGGTACGTGTTGTGTTTTTTTTCAGAGAGTAAACTGCAGTGCTGACACTGTGTTCTACAGACGGACGATGTTATTGGAGAAGAGCAAAAACTTGTCTTTTATGAGATTGCTGTGGGTAGCCTGATGCTCCTGTGGATCAACGTCGTCCTCATCTACGTCACTGCTGTTTTAGTATTTAAAATCAAGAAGGTGGATCAGTTCCAGCTGATCCGGCGGATTGACGAGGGCGCGTGGCAAAACTTACCTCGTGTTCAGAGGTCTCCAGCCCATAGAGATGTGTCTACCGACAATATTTTTGAAAAACGCGAGCGGGTGGGAAGCAATGGAAGTGCTAACAGTACTAGTGGATTTCTATCTGATGAGGAAGATTCAGGCTTTCACCCTTCCTCACAAAGTAATGGGCCCGAGTTGCAAAAGTTGGCACCGATCCGCCGCCGCCCCACCATTATGGATGATTTAGATCCAACGGGGGAACAAACTGATGCGGTTTAGTACACTTGTGTGAATGAACTCATTGAGATACAAGCAGCCGTGGCCCAGTAACAAATGTATGGATACCTTTTCACCGGAAACAATTGATCGAGTTCATGAGGTTGAAACTTTCAACTTGAAAGCCCTCTGTAGCATTCATAACGTTGGATTTATTAGCCCCTGAAGTTGAGTCAGTGCGCCTGTTCTGCTTCATCGCAGCCGGAATTCCTGGTATTCTTCATGCTCACTATCGATCTCGCTGGACATCGACGACATGGCTTCGTGACTTGTACTTAAGTAGTCAAGTTCACATTGATATTAACCAGGGGTGTATGCAGACAATTGGTCATAGTAACGTGAGTGTCGTGTCTCGACTCATGTTCAAAAGGTGTGTGTTACAGCAGGTTAGTCCTGCATCGTGACGAGCATTACGATACAAAGCCTGTGTATAAAGCGAAATTCGAATTTCAGGTCTCATCACTCCCAGTTGGTATCAGCGCGAACGCTTTCCGGGATAGCGATCGTAATTTTCATGGACGCGGCATCGCTGGCATCCACATCTCGTCGACAGGTCCAGCCCGAAGATCCGCGCTTGGAGTCGTTCTTTTCGTGCAACGCCTCCAGCACCATCAGCAAATTTGGTGGGGCATTTCGCTGTTCAGCGATATCGAGAATAGCTCCATAGCCAATTGCACTTGCGTCAACCATTCCCTGAACCGTAGAGTTGCCTGCCGGGGCCGGAGGAGGAGCAGTTGCTGTCGAGGCAGCAGCTGAACGGCTTGAAGAAGGTGCTGAATCGGTGCTGTTCGACCACACAGAATAGCGTGACGGCGCGGGGGCTGGCGTTGAGCTCCAAGCTGATGACGATGGTGGAGCTGACGAAGTCGACAGTCTTCCACCGTTTCCGCCTGGGAACAGCGCTATAATTGTGGATTTGGCACTTTTTGGTTGTACAAGCGCCTCCATAGTATTCCAGTCACGCACCAGTGCACACGTTACCAGAGCCGAAAACAAATAGCGCTTTGGGTCAATGTTGAATTGCTCACGAAGTGGTCCTGGCTGGCATGAGCTGTGCCGCGTGTGGGATTTTTTGGGATCACCGTGGTAGAGCATTGAATAGCGCAAGAATTCACCCACCGTCATGCGATGCACACATCTTCGGGGGAATGCCAGCCAACGTGGATCCAGTTCGAGACGTTTAACATTTGCCGTGATAGCAGCGACCCACTGGCGCTGCACTTCCGGCGAGAAAGCATCTAAAATCAACTCTTCATTTCCAGCTGCATCACAAATCTTGACACAGTACGGTCGCAACGAAAACTTGCCACGGTAGTCCAGTGGTTCAATCTGCATGCCTCTAGCAAGAGCAAGACTTCCCTTCTTGTTGTTTTTGCCCGTTTTATCATGGAACGGGTTCTTGGACTTCTCCAGTTTTCCTTCGTCATGTTTAAAGTACACGATCTCCCTCTCGGTCAACTTGACGTATCTCATCCTCCAATTAGCCTGCAAGTTGCCCACACCCCTCGATCGTTTGTCCAGATTAGCTTCCATCATGCAGATCTCAGGTGCCGTATTGACGTCCTCCTTCTCCGTCTCGAGCTGCAACTTGGACAGCGTCACGTACTCGTGCAACAGATCCAGAATCCACACAGGGAGTCGGTGGCGATAGAATTTAGCGATATCCAGCACGTCGTCCGTCACTTTAAGCGTGCGGTCGAGTTCCCGGTCGTAAAAGACCAAGGACAAGAGCATGGCGGCTAGTTCACGGTATCTCTGCGTGGCGGCGTACAGGTCCAAGAGACCGCGCAGGGCACTGAGCGACACCGTCTCGTTGGTAACCAGACACTGCTCCAGTAGGTAGTGCACCCACTGACTGAGTGACTGCGGCAACGCAGCCAATTGCTTACGGAACAGAGCAGGCGCCATCGTCTCCGACACGAAGAGCAGCACGTCGAGGATCACAGCCGAGCACCCGGTGGCTTCTGCAGATCGCATAAGCGCGCACTTGTCGGCGAACGAGCGGAGGGGGAGACGATAGAGGTCCCGGAAGTCGCGGACGGCATCGTCGCCAAGCTCTGCGTCGTCTAGCAGCCCTAAATGCACGCACAAGAGCTGTCCTACGGCATCTTCGGCCATGATTCGACTAATGAGCCTGAATCAGGACCTGATGCAGGAATCAGATTTCAGTATCGGTAAATATCGGTACAAAACCAAAAGTATCGCACCGGTTATATGCGCGTCATTCATTAACGAGCGGCTACTAGCGATCGTACCAAGGTATCCGATGCCCGGAGCTGCGGACGCCAAGGCACTGGCAACCGCCATGCGCCAGACACTCAACCTGCCGACTACGCGCTTTCCGATGCGAGCCAATGCGGCCGTGCGTGAGCCACAGCTGCACGCGCGCTGTGTGTCGGCAGCCTACGCCGAACAGGCCGAGGACGCGTCCCGCCCGCTATTCGTGCTGCACGACGGGCCGCCGTTCGCCAACGGCAGTCTGCACATGGGCCACTTCCTGAACAAGACGCTCAAGGACGTGATCAACCGCTACCAGTTGCTGCGCGGCCGACGCGTGCACTACGTGCCTGGCTGGGATTGCCACGGCCTGCCCATTGAGCACAAGGCTTTGTCGCTCCTGCAGCTCGAGGCCACGGAACTGTCGCCAGCTCAAGTCCGAGCGTTGTCCCGCCAATTAGCTCACAAGGCCGTGCAGGAACAGCAGAAGGACTTTGAACGCTGGGGCGTGCTGGCCGACTGGTCTGGAGCTCAGGACAGTGTGTACCTGACCATGAACCCCAGCTACGAGGCCAGTCAGTACGACGTACTAAAGAAGATGGTACACGACGGACTCATTTTTAGAGGATTTAAGCCTGTGTACTGGTCGCCGAGTTCCCGCACGGCGCTGGCCGAGGCCGAGTTGGAGTATCAAGACGATCATGTGTCCCAAGCGGCCTATGTCAAATTCCACTTCGCGTCTGTAGGCAGCAATACGAGTGAAGAGTTGGCCAACGTTCTGAACAAGTACGGAGATAAATTATCGGCTGTGGTCTGGACGACGACGCCGTGGACCATCCCGTCGAACCAGGCACTGTGTGTCAACGCAGAGTTGGAATATGTGATGGTGCGTCCTCGCAATTCAGAGTCGGACGCGTGCTATTTGATTGCAAGCGCGCTGCAGGATAATTTTGCTACAATGTTGAAGGGAGATGCAGAGACGGAAGTGGAGCTCGAAGTGCTAGAGATTATCAAGGGTGCTGAGCTTGAAGGCGCTCACTTTACGCACCCGTTGGTGAACCGCAAGGCGGTGGTGCTTGTAGGTGAGCACGTCACAACAGACGCTGGTACGGGCGTGGTGCATACTGCTCCCGGACACGGTCAGGACGATTACTTTGCGTGGATGGCTCACCATTCAAAGCCTGGTCAGCACCCGGATATTATCTGCCCGGTAGACGCTGACGGCTGCTTCACCACCGAGGCTGGACAGGGACTCGAAGGTTTATGTGTGCTGGATGATGGCAACACTGCTGTTATTGACCTGCTCAAGAACTCTGGAAACTTGTTGTCCATTTCAGAGTACCATCACAGATACCCGTACGATTGGCGAACCAAGAAACCAGTGATCCTTCGTGCTACGGCGCAATGGTTCGCGCGACTGGATGCGCTACATGCACGTGGCAAGCGTGTGTTGGAGGACTCCGTGCAGATGGTGCCGCCCAGTGCTCGCCGTCGCCTAGAGGCTACGCTTTCGAGTCGACATGAGTGGTGCATCTCGCGCCAACGTGCTTGGGGTCTACCTATCCCGGTGTTCTACCACAAGAGCACGGGTGAGCCGCTCATCACAGAGGAAAGCATTGAATACCTTCAAGAAATTGTGAAGACGTACCGTGTGGAAGGCGAGGACGGAGAGACTGAGCGTGAAGGGGCAGATTGCTGGTGGGATCTGTCTGTACCTGAACTACTGCCCGAGTCGCTCAAGGATCAGGCTGATCAGTACGAAAAGGGAATGGATACTCTGGACGTGTGGTTCGACAGTGGCAGTAGTTGGCATGCTGTCCTGCCGAATCTGCTTAAGCCAAACGAGGAGGGTGAGCTTCGTGCTGATGTGTACCTTGAAGGTTCCGACCAACACCGTGGTTGGTTCCAGTCGTCTTTGCTTACATCATTGGCCATGCAGGGCACTGCACCGTACAAGAATGTCATCACTCACGGCTTCACCTTGGATGAGCGAGGTAGCAAAATGTCCAAGTCGCTAGGCAACACGATCGTGCCCAACGACTTCATCAATGGTTGTACCATGCCAGTTCCCGTTGCCGACAAGGGCACAAACAAGAAGAAATCGAAGAAGAATGGCAAGCCACAGAAAACACCGAAGGTCAAGCAAATGAAGGTGCCAGCGTACGGCGTTGATGTGCTTCGCTTCTGGGTGGCCACCACTGATTACACCGGTGACGTGAGCATTGGTCCTGCTGTGGTCGGCAAAGCCAGTGATGCGCTGCGTAAGGTGCGTAACACGGCGCGTTTCTTGCTTGGCAATCTGCAAGACTTCGACCCAGCACAGCACGCTGTCGCTCATGACAAGATGCAGTTTTCGGTGGATCGATACATGCTGCACGAACTCAATTCGCTGGCTGAGTCAGTGACTGGAGCATACGACGCGTTCGCGTTTAACCGTGCCCAACACGCTCTCTCACACTTCATTTCGACTGATCTATCGGCTTTCTACATGGAGGCCACCAAAGACAGACTGTACTGCGACGCGACTGACTCGCATACACGCCGTTCTGCTCAGACTGTGTTGTGGTTATCACTTCAGGCTCTCACTCGTGGGCTTGCACCTGTGGTGCCACACACGGCTGAAGATATCCGCCTTCACTGGGAATCTCAACTTCAAGATGTCGCGCTCGAAGACGTGCCTGGTAGCGTCTTTCTCGAGGAAGGTTGGATGCCCAGCGCTGATGAGTGGAAGAACGACTGCTTGGCGCGCGACTGGACTGCGATCCGCCAACTTCGCTTTGAGGTGAACCGTGTCGTGGAGCAAATGCGTCAGACAGGCCGCGTCGGCAGCCAACTTGAATGCAACGTGTACGTTGTGGCTTCCGAATCCGACCCACGTGTTGCAGAGCTCTTGTCACCGTTGACAAGCAGCTCTTCGGAGCTCGAAGATGTACTTCTGTGCTCCAGCGTAGAAGTCGTAGCATCCGAAACTGAGATCGAAAACGTGGAGCAGTTCAAGGCGACCTGTCAGTTGGCCATGGGTCCGAGCGATGCTCCAATGGAAGTGAAGCTGGTGCTGACTCCGGCTAAGGGCCACAAGTGTCCGCGATGCTGGAAGTATGCGCCCGAGGTTGATGCTGCCGAGACGCAGCTGTGTCTGCGTTGTGCACAGGCCACGAATCTACGTAGTGTCGCGGATCTGGCCAAGACGTTGATTGAGGAAGAAGCGTAAGCAAACGTAATAGAGAAACCTACAATGTGCGACTTCAACTTGACCTGCACTGCTATTATTATTACAGGATATCAGACTTATCCAACTAAGTACGATTTCAGTACTCGATTCAGTTTGTGCCAGTCATTTGAATTTTGTAGTCGAAACTCCCTAATTGTAACCCCGAAAATGGAGCGCGGCAATTTCCGCGGCCGGGGTGGACGAGGCTTCGGACGTGGACGAGGTGGAAGACATGGGGGAAGAGGAGGCAGAGGACGCGGACGTGGTGGACGTGGAGGCAGAGGTAACTTCGGCTTCCAGCAGCGTCGGCAAGACGACCAGGGGTACACGGAGGGGTACGCTTCGTACCCACAACAAGGAAATTTTGGTCCACCGCAAGGGTACCCTCCGCAACAACAGGGTTACCCTCCGCAACAAGGGTACTCTCCACAGCCACAGTATCCAGAGCAATACCAGCCGCCGTACCCCCAAGAACCTCCTTTCCAGCAGTACCAACCCCAAGATCCATACCAGCAGCCGCAGTATCCACAGGGTTATGCAAATGATAGAGGTGGTTACAATAATGGTAACCCTCTTCCTTATCAGCCCATGGATAACTTCCAGAACCAGCCACCGCTGCCTCCACAGTATCAGCAACAATATCAACCTCCCCCACAGCAGTTTCAGCAGCCACCCCAGCAGTATCAGCAGTTCCAAGAAGAAAATCCGAGGTTCGCAAATAATCCACCAATGCCGCCGATGTCGGCGCCTCCGCAGCCAGAAACGGACTATGCAGGTGCTGCACGAGCGAGACAGCAGGCTTATGCTCCAGTTCCACCGGAAGAAGACTCACCGGAGGCTCCGCAGCCGTTCCAAGAAGTAAACCGA
The DNA here is from genome assembly GCA_002215365.1 of Phytophthora megakarya. NCBI lineage: Eukaryota > Oomycota > Peronosporomycetes > Peronosporales > Peronosporaceae > Phytophthora > Phytophthora megakarya. The sequence continues at coordinate 24,726 of NBNE01000164.1, forward strand.
CCGCCACCTGCATTTCAGCAGCCTCCACTCCCACAACAGGAGCCACAAGGTGCGTGGAACTATCCGCCACCACAGGAACAACAGTGGCAACAACCGCCACCTCAGCAACAATTTGGTGGACCTCCGGGCTACGGACAAGGACCGGCGAGACCTCCGATGGAGCATCATCAGAACCAGAACCCTCGGTTTCATGACCGGCGACATGATCGAAATGATCATCACCAGAAGCTACATCGACCGCCTCCGCCGTCGTATATTTGCCACAATTGCAACCAACCGGGTCACTGGAAGCAACATTGTCCGCTTTTTTCGAACGAACAGGAAGGCTTTGGCTCTCGACAGGAAGATCAGCTTCAACCGCACTTTGGTGCTGGGCCTAGATCGGATCAGCAATGGGCTCCTGGTCCACCCGTACCTGGAATAAAGCCACAAGATCCAAGGAGAAATACTGCATCGTACAACGCAGGGAGCATGGAGAATCCAGAGTTTGCTAGAACCAACGACCCTCGGAGTTTACCACCCTTACCCAATGCCTCGGCACCTCCTTTTCCTCGCCAGTCACAATCCACACTTCCTTACGACGGTGATGGATACCCTCAACAGCAACAAATGCAACATCAGCCTGGACAACAAGTGTGGAGATGCGAAAATTGTGTAAAGAACTTCGTCATCGCGTCTCAGTATGAAGCTCACCTAGGCACTCACGTTACGTGCTCGGACTGCGATTTCTCGGCCTCGAAGCGTGTTGTTACCGCCCATTATCAAATGGCGCATGGACAATATGCTGGTCAAGGCCTGAAGGAGATTGATGTGGAAGGCCAGAAATTTATGGTACTCGTTGGCAATTCAGCAGAGGATATTTCCAAGTGGCGTGAAGAGCGACGCAAAAAGTGGCTTGCGATGTCACGGCAGCCGAAACCAACGACGACAACACCAGAATCTGCCCCAGTTGCGGGAAAGCGAAAACTATCGATTTCATCTGAAGAAGACTTAGAGGAAGGTGAAATTGAAGAGGACGAGGAAGCCAAGGCACAGATCGCGCTCCAGAGCACAGCTAGGAACGTTGCCACCCCAGATTCTGGTCCACAAGAACCCCCAGCTAAGAAGCAACGCAAGATGGTGCTGTGCAAGTGGTTTTCGCGTGGCCACTGCCGATTCGATGAGGCTCACTGCAAGTACAGCCATGATCGCACGGCATTCGGATGTCGTGCCATGATGTACAAGGGTTCATGCTCCAAGGGTATGTATTGCCCATTCTCTCATGATACAGCGGTGTTGTCTGGACAGCGTGAGCGCTCACAGAAGGCTTCGAAGGAGCGCGCAACGGAACAGCAATGGCGTGGCGAGCAAAAATCTCTTCTGCGCAAGTTGCTGGCGAAAGACGTGCGTGCTGAGCAGCGCAAGATGCTGCAGATTGCGCATTTTCTGGTCGCGAACCAGTTTTTGCGTTCGTCGGATGAGGAAAAGGCCGATGTGAGTGTCAAGGAGCCAGCCGTGAGGATTGAAGTGCTCAAAAGTGATGAATCGAACGTGACTATGAATGCTGAAGCCAGTGATCCCATTAAATCGGTGTCTAAAGACATTGTAATGGAGGAGGCTTCAGACGATGTTAAACTTGAGCAAGCGAGCACGGAAGAGTTCAAAAGTGCTACGACTTCTGAAGTTGTGGAGCCCAGCAAGGTTGTGGCGGATGATAATGTTGTGCCTATTGTAGAAGCAGCTGCGTGTAAACCGGAATCTCGGGGAGTTTCCAAGATACCAGCTACGGAGGAGAGCGATGCAATTTTGCCATCGCACGATGGTGATGAAGTGAAGATTGAGGCAGCAAAGGAGGAGGGGGAAAATATGAAGCATGCATCTTCAAATGCCGATGCCGAGTCAGTGGGCCCTGAAGAGGTCGCTGCGGCAGTGCCTTCGAAGGATGTGGAGCTCGCTGTGGCAGCTCTTGATAATGGAAAGGAGCCTGCTCAGGAAGTAGACCAGGCCGATACATTAGAGACTAGTGTGAACGAGGCGAACGAAGCATGTTGACTCGTTCGTGATCCAACAGCAATGTTGGTTGACTCGTTGAATAGATTTCCAGGTTAGGGACGAGCTCCGATATGCATAGCTGCAGTATGTATTGTCAACCTAGAGCAGTTGGTCTACTCGAGTTTCTCCAGTTCGCGGATGCGATCGAGCATCTCACGCTTGGAGGTTTCTTGCACTTCGCCACCGAGGATATACTCGTCCAGCATGGAGTAGACCTACAGACAGAAGACCATTGTCAGCCCACGGATTGGTTCTGTTGGAGGGTACAGTACCTTGTTGAAGTTGAAGACGATGTCCAGCTCGCAGACGTTGGCGAACTGCTGGTCCAGCAGCTCCACAAAGAGGTGGATCGTCTCAAGCCCTAGCAGTTCGTTCGCCGCGAGGTCCACACCAAGGATGAAGAAGAGGCCAGCGTAGCGACGATAGATGAGTTTGTAGTTGCGGAACTCGATGAAGTTGGTGTGTTTGGCATCACGTGCTACCACGAGACGGTGGATTTCAGCCTCAAGTCGCGCCTTCTCCTGGTCCTCAGGCGGGGGCACATACCACTTGGACAACCGCGTCTTCCCCTGACGGTTCTGCAGTAGGAAGAAGCGGATCTACACGAACAGAGTGAGAATGATATTGTTGCGCTATGAACCGATCGCAATTTAGTAAAGGAAGTAGAGGACAGCCCTTACCATTGTTGAGCGAGCTTGGAAGAGCTTTAAGACAATGCTCGCGAAGAGACGTAGAATGTAGTGATCTTGAAACGACGCAAACCAAATGTAGCCATTTCGAGTGGCTGTTGTACAATTTGACAATTTGCTGTTCCGTTATTTTACACACAAATTCTGGTAAAACCAACGAGATGTTGATATTTTACAACAACTCATTTTGCCTTTAGCTATGCTCGCCACGGCGACGCTGCAGCACAACTTGGCGGCGCTGCAGGCGCAGCTCGCGACGCTGCAGCAGGAAAACAGCGCGCTGACTCGCGACGTGTGTCTGAAGGAGAACTACATCCAGCTGAAGGACCAGCAGTTCCGCGTGATGCAGCGGCGTCTGGAGGAGCTGGAAGGGGCCGTGGCGCAGTGGAAAGACCGATGGCTGCAGCAGGTGAACGCACAACAGGCCAGCGACGAAGCCGGACAGGTGGACAGACTGGAGGACGCCCAATGGACGCCCTGGAAGTGCAAACCTGGCGTATCCAACCGAGCCAAAGCGCTGGTGCAGGCGCGTACCAAACTGGAGAAGTTCTCGCAGACGGACAGGAACAAGCTGCAGCCGCTACTGGCTGCCATGGAGCAGAGCGGAGCTGCATCTATGGACGACCTCGTGTTCGCCGACGTGTCGGAGGAGCTCAGTCGTGTGCTGCTGCTGTATCTGCTGCCGGCGCTGCTGGACTCGGTCGACGGTGCGCAACAGTTGCAGTGCTTCAGTCGCACGTACCGCAAGCAGACGATGGACTTCCGCGTCTGCGCTGTGGATGCAAAGACTGGAGCTGAAGAACCTGCAGCTCCGACTGCAAGTGACAAGCAACCGCCACCTGCGCCGGTCGCAGCGAGCGTTGATAGTGTGGAAACGTTGGCTCCAGTGACGCAACCACTCGAGACAGAGGAGACTGAAGCGCCGCATCTGTTCGATTGTGTGGAACTGGATCGACGCGGTGCTGCTCGCAATCCTGTACCGCACGGACCACGTGAGCTTCATGCGACCAAAGCCATGTTCGTCTCCAGACCACTTAGTGGATCGGCCGCAGCTCGAGCTGCTATTCCGTCTCTAGATAAACTGGACAAGCAACAGGACAAAGCGTCACGACGCTACACGCTCACTCCGAAACGCTCGGGGCCTACATTTGCAGTCGAGACGACACGGACACATACCATGACGATGGGCGCACTGCCTTCACCTGGTCAGTCTCCGTCGTCAATGGGTGTGCTACCTTTGGGATCGGATGGCGAGGTGATACCGATGCCTCCGCGAGAGAAAGAGGGCAAGGATGGTAAAATCAAAAAGATTGTCGGGAGTGTGTTTGACCGACTGAGTCGCCACAAGTCGCAGCAATCGCTCGTATCCAACTCGACAACGAGCTCCTCGTCACACGCTTCGCCTGTGCCATTGAGTGGGGAAGCTGTCGGTGACGACGATGAATCAATTTGCGATGGATGTGGACGAGGACCGCTCGTAGGAGTCAAATGGGTGTGTCGTACGTGTCGAGTACTAGCCGGTGAAGAATACGAGTTGTGTGAAAAGTGTTACGGTCAAGGAATCCATGGCAAGGAGCACGAGGATGCGTTGTTTGCCCGTGTCGAGGCCATCGTCGTGCGGAAGTGTCCTCGACTTGCGAGCGAGACGGAACTGCTGCACTTGCTACGCGTCGGTATTTGCAAGGCCAACCTCAAGAAGTTCAGCTTCTGTCTCACATGGATCGCTGACCTGTTGCAGTGCAATCGAACAACTGATTTACGCGCGAGGGCATTGGAGATCGCTCACATTCCCCCAACTGTCCGTAGCGAATTTGCTCGCTTACTGCGCGAACTACTAATGCGATATCGACCTGATATTGACCTCAAGACGGAGTGGGAACCTGCTGCGGGTGCTCAACATGGGGTCGTCGGTCCTGGAACTCCTGCTATGCGTGGAGAAGGAGCGCCGGACGAGCTGGACACGTTGAGAATCTGGGTCAAGGATGCACCTCCTGTTTCTGTTTCGAGTGGATCGACAAACATCGGAACACCATCGCTAGGCTAACTGGGGCAGGAGAGTACACTATTATTTGTGCCTTGTACAGCAGACATGTATCGAAAGTGATGTACCAAGCATTGCTATTCCGTGTTGTACACGTTATTGCTTGGTGGGTTTTATATGTGGGTGATAGAAGGTGGGTTTTATTCTCCACCATCCCATTGTTGCAGTAGTATTACACGTTATTGCTTGGTGGGTTTTATATTTGGGTGATAGAAGGTGGGTTTTATTCTCCACCATCCCATTGTTGCAGTGGCTCGATGGGCAAGAAGAGCAAGGCGAGCAGTGGGCGGAAGCGCAAAGCCGGTCACCTGGGCTTCCAGGCGGGCGAGATCGCGTTCATCGAGGACGAGATGGCAGCGCTAGCGGCCGAGTACGGCCTGGAGGTGGACGGCGACGTGGCCAGCCACGTGCAGCAGCGCAAACAGAGCAAAAAGACGCGAAGACGGCAGCTTTCAGTCAATCGCGACCAGCACAGCAGCAACTCAAGTGGCGTGAAGTTGCTGCAAGAAAAACCCACCCAGACCGAGCCTGAAGACGCTCAAGACGCGCAGAAACTCGTGCTCAAGCGGTTGGCCGTCGTGCTGCCGGACACATGCGCTCTGCGGACTTGTGGCGTGCCTGGCTGCTCGTGTGTCAACGGCTCTCGGTCTCTCGGGCTGCAGGAGCGAGAGGACACGGACAAGCGCAGTAAAGACGTGATTGAGGTCGCTCAGTGCCAGAAATGCCAACACGGAGTGCTGCAACATGCCGTGGTGCTCCGTGAAGACGCCGAACCTGCTGCTGCACTGCCCAGTGGTGGGCAAAGACTGTTGCAGACTTTGTTCCAGCTCATCCGACTAGGGAGACTCGGAGGTAGTATCTTCAAGAGCCGCGTGTGGACCAAGTCCGCTCTGGAACGACTGGAAGCGGTGCTGTTGCACCTCAAGAAGCAGTTTGCAGCTGGAGGCACGCAGAATGGACAAAAGTCGACGGACGAGATTCGACAGGAGATGCAATTGCTAACGGACTTGCAGACGCAACTACGGAAGGCGCAACAGACTGTGGCAACTGCGTCGCGTGACGAGCTGCCGATCTCGTTGGCTTGTGTCTTTGATCAAATGTACTTCCACACGTACTATGCTGCACTGGTGCTGTATGGACGCGCGTGTGGCGCTGTACCTTCACCGGAAACGTACTTGAAAGAACTCGAACGCTTTACACCGGAGAGCACATCGCAGTTGGAAGCATTTGTGAACCGTGAATTATCTGGTGCGGATGTGCCAGCTCGGCTGATGAAATCACTGGCACTCCCAGTAGCATCGTCGACTTCGCAGGATGAAATTGCACGTGAGAGGCTGCGCGCACAACAACAAGAAAGTGAAAACCCACTGCTTACGATTTACCACTCGCGGCTACGTGAAGGCGTGCGACTCTTTTACGAAGAAGGCGTTGGTATGGACGGCGAGATGGATGCTGTTCTAACAGCGCCGAAGTGTACCGATTCGGTGGCCAACAAGAAAGCTAAAGGCAGCAAGAAGAAGCCCCAGAAGAAACACTACCGTCGTGAAAGGAAAGATACTGCGCGAAGTGATGCTGAGGGATCTTCGTCAACATTGGTTGAGATGCCGAGCTACCCGCTTCTTGCGCAGTGGCGCAATAATTGCCGTGATTGGTGCTGCCACTTATACGCGTACGCAACGCCTACTCAGGAAGCACTAGATGTAATCGCAAAGCATGCTCCTATCGTGGAGGTGGGGGCTGGTACCGGATACTGGAGCTCGCTTCTGCAGCGCGCAGACGTGGATGTTGTTGCATACGATAAGGCTCCACCAAGCGCCGAAGCTGCGGAGGGTAATGCTTACCACGGTCATGTTCCCCCGTTTTGCGCAGTTGGTCGTGGAGGTCCTGAAGTGCTCGGTCAGGATGACATGGCTGATCGAAGCTTGTTCCTATGCTATCCTCCACCAGGCGATACCATGGCTGTGCGCAGCGTTCAGCTCTTCCAAGGTGACGTGATTCTGCATGTTGGCGAGTGGCAGGGTGATACTGGTGACAGTCGTTTTGAAAGCGAACTTCAGCGCCGCTTTGTGCTGGAGCAGGAGATCTCGCTGCCCAACTGGGGCAACTCGGCCTACGGTCTGACAGTGTGGCGTCGCAAATCGAAGGAGGTTGAGTCGGTTGGTTGGCGCGCGATGAGCTGCTTTTATTGCGATAAAAACCTGGCTGATGCTGCTGCTGAAGATGAACCACTGCGGCGATGTGTGGTCTGCAAGACCAATGTATATTGCTCGTCCACGTGCGCACAGCGAGACGCAGTGGGGCATGCTGCCGAGCATGCAACTCGACTTGTGTTCTTGGAGGACCCTACATCTGACGTCGCATACGACCGCATCTTCGAGAATGAGGCGTATTACCGGGAGCTGGAGGATCCTGACCTGGACGACACTGTTGTAGCTGTCAAGAGTAACTGGAATGCACTGGTAAAGGCTGATTCTGCTCATGACCATGCCACGGATTCCAACACGAACAGCGAAGACGACGAAAGCGAAGCTGAATCGGACTCCGAGCCACCCCAACCCACCAAAAAGGCAACTTTCGCCTTTAACTTTGACGCTTAGAAGAGTTCCCACCGCTAACCGATAGACACCTCATGATCATTCATTCTATCCAAGCTCAGGCCTTGTCTAATGGGCGGTTGAATCCGCCTCTGCGGTTCATGTACTGCCTGTATTCTCTCTTGGTCTCGCGGCGAGCAGTCCCCACCGCTGCACTCTTGCCGTTCTCTTCCACCGCTTTGCCTTTGGTTGAGTCGAAGTCTCCGAAGCCCAGCAGCAGCTTCATCTGCTCCTCTTCGCTTAAGTGCGCCAGTCCATTGCTCGGCTCCTTGGGCTCCAGAGGCTTGGGCTGCTCCTGCTCCTTGGGTCGACGAGTCACGGGCGATCTGCTCTTGGATCTGCTGCGACTGCGGCTGCGACTGCGACTGTAGGAGCGACGGCGACGACGTCGATCGTGGCTTCTGCTTCTGCTTCTGCTGCGGCTCCTCCCTCGACTGCGACTGCGACTGCGACTGCGACTGCGACGGTCCCGACGACGTCCACGAGGCGGAGAACGCGAGCGGGAACGAGAGGAAGACACGGAGCGACGGCGGCGGCTGTAGGACGAGCTGTCGCGACGCCGACGACGCCCCAAACTGTCCAGGGACCCGCTACGACTGCGAGCCATTTTTACTAAGTGGAAAATTACAACCTTCCAAATTAAATTAACAAATATTAAATAAGACTGTACCAAATTATGAAGAATAAAACTCACTAAATCAGTACATTACTTCAACTACGATCATATCCAATGTGGTGCGTTCCCTGTTTGCGAGTTGCTCTAGGAAGCCGTTGATCAAGTTGTTAATTGTTAACAGCTTCGACACCCGAGATGAAGACGACCACCTCGTCGTTTGTGTTTGCTGCAGTCCAGCCCACCTAGCAGATCCCACGTTCCCGTAAGTCTCCCTTCCGGAAGGAGTCTCGCAGGTCCAAATGAGGTCTCGAGATGAAGACGACCACCTCGTCGTTTGTGTTTGCTGCCGTCCAGCTCCAGCTAGCAGACCCCACGTCCCCGTAAGTCTCCCTTCCGGAAGGAGTCTCGCAGGTCCAAATGAGGTCAATGATGAGCACCACGTCCAACCCGTCCTAATGCTTCTCGATGAGGGTATCAACATGTTCTCCAGCAGCCACTGCAGAGACACTTGCCCAAATGGAGCGGGTGGATTCCTTGAGGTCATCGATAACGAGCCTGTCCACGAGTGGAGTAGTTGTGGAGCACACCACGTCGCAGCTTCCTGTGTTCCGTACAATATGGAGAGCCTCTTGCAGAATCTTGCCCAGTGTAGATTTCGTGACGCCAATGACTGGGGCCAGTCTCCTCAGTGGCCAGTGCAGTTTGTACGGAGCCAGCCGAAGCAGCTTCTTCGCAACCCATCGCGCCGAGTTACCAGGCTTCGGAGGTCTTCCGGTAGGCCGCGGGATGTGTTTGTCATGCTACTTCGAGCAACTCGAATTGCGGTTTGATGCAGACGATAGGCAACAGCGGCGCGCTTGAAGTTGTAGCGTCCATTGTGAAGCGTGGTCACGTCGAGCGAACGAACGATCTCTTGACGAGTTTCGGGCGGAACGGTACGGCCACGAGGCACGGCAAAATGGGAAGTGAGAGCATTTTGCCAACTGCATGAACTTGAAGCAAGCGCACCAATGAAAATTGTCACTTGATAAAACTCGTAGTCATCCTGAACACCAACTTCCAGCCTGATCGATTTACACTGTGCATGGTCGTTGGGCCCCTTTGAGTGCAGCTACCTCTCGCAGAATCTCTTCTGTCATGGAATGGTTGGCCATCCACATCGAGTCACTCTCTCGTTTGTCACATTTTCGCACCACCGCCGACTTGGCTGACGCCAAAGGAATGGGCAACTGGCAGTCCGGGAATCGCTTGAGAGCATTGTTCTTGACGTAATCCCACATCGTATCCACACCTTTAAGCTGCTGCAGGGTGAACAGAGCAACAACAGGACCTCGGTACCACCAGCCTGGGTGTTGTGGCTTCTGTCTGTCTAACTTGACGAAAAACGAGGCACCAAATTCTTTATACACAGCGATGATAAGCGACTCGAACGCATTTTTGGCCGTGAGTTGCCGATTGCATCGCTTGTTAAACTCAACCACGTTCAGCTTACGAGACATGGGAGCCCAGAACTTGCGCTCCCACACAGCCTGTGAGTGCCTGTGCCAAAATCGGCGGAACTTTTTCGTAAGCTCAAGGTGTTTTTCCTCCTCAAATGGTGCTGGTAAGTTGCCATAGGCTGTCTCCCACGGACTCTGCGCACTGATAGTCTCCATCTTCAGCGACAATTCCACTTGGCTGCGGATCATCTCCTCACTCATGACCGGTTTCCCTCTCTTGGGTGTCTTCTTTTCAGCAGATTTTACTTTTTCAGCCTCAGATTTGCGCTTTCGTCCTCGCTTGCGCGGTGGCTGTGCTGCTTCGGATACAAGACTAGCCTGTACAGGATCAGCTACAGTTGCAATTTGTTCTGACACAGACCCAGTTGTTTCCAGTCCATCTTCAGTGTTCGCTTGTTCTGGTACTACTGCAGTTGGAACTGGTTCGGGTACAAGAGTATCTGTAGCTTGTTTAAATACAGCTATAGTTGTAGCTGGTTCGGGAACAGCGGTATCTGTAGCTTGTTTAAAAACTGTCGAATCTGTAGCGTGTTTCACTGCCACTTCAAGTGTAGTTCCACCTACAGAATTGCGCTTTCGACCCCTCTTGCGCGGTGGTTGTTCCTGTGGTGCTGCTGGTACAAGGCCAGTTTGAATGGTCTTACTAGCTTGCCCAGCATCTCCAGTTGGTTCCAGCGCTTCTGCAATGTCCGCTAGTTCTGGTGCTGCTGCAGCAGTTGTAGCTGGTTCCGGTACGGCTCCATTTGTAGCTGGTTTAGACACAATTGTATCTGTAGCTTGATTAGGCGCTGTTGCATCTGTAGCTTGTTCCACTGCCGCTACAGGTGTAGTTTTACCTACAGAATTGCGCTGTCGTCCTCCCCTGCGCGGTGGTTGTTCTTGTAGTACGGCAGATACAAGACCAGCCTGAATTGGCTGATTAGCTTGTTCTGTAGACTTAGTTGGCTCCAGCCCATCTACAGTGTTCATTTGTTCTGGTACTGCCGCTTCTTCCGATACGGCTGCAGGTGTAGCTGGTGCGGACACAACCGTACCTGCAGCTTGTTGAGAGACTCCTGCATCTGTAGCTGGCTCAGGCACAACAGTTTCCGTATATTGTTCCACTGCCACTGCAGGAGTAGTTTCTCCTCCAGATTTGCGCTTTCGACCCC